>JABFPJ010006350.1:0-11023 GCA_022817425.1 Gryon sp. ZL-2020
TTTTTTTTTTTTTTTTTTTTTTTTTTTTGCACTAATTAAGTTTTGCCTGCAATTCCACAAATATAACTTTCAATATAGTTACTTTTAAGGAATGAGGGATGTAACCAATAACATTTTACGAAATAAAAAGCGTTGAAAAGGGGGGGGGTTACATTATTTTCACATTGAAATAAAGCATCTGCTAGGTTTTACGGCAAAAGCTTTCTAAAAATTTTTTTCATTATTTTAGTTATATATTATCTACCTTGGAAAAAGTGGCTGTAACTCGTAGCCGAAGTGAAAATTAGGGATCTTGCAGAGGAGAATGGCGGCAACATTTCTTTCGCCGAACTCGCGATTAAAATTCAAACATCGCCCCAAGTCTCTCGCAGCTCCCATGCTACCGTTGCCCAAGTCTTATTTTGGCTTTGTAGTTTTCATGGCGTATCTTAATTTCTCCGGCTTTTAATCGGATTATTTAATTTGTGTTCTTGTAGCTACTACTTGTCGTCAAAAGTTAACCGAACTGCCGTGAAATAGATTCAATTATTTCTGATTATTCAATTAATGGTTTTTTTTATATCTAATTGTCTCAATGAAAATGAATATACTATTAGATTCAACAGTATTTTTTTCTTATTATGGAAATATTTTAATTTTACAATTTCATATGTTGCCTTGTATGATGGCACTCAGAAGTAATATAATGAATTGTTTTTTTGAAATTTACCGTATGATTAAACAAATTTTATACGGATCATTTTTGTAAAATCGGGAAAAATGATGATTGATGATGAAACCTTGCAGAATAGTTGGTAGATAGTATAGTAGTTGGATGTCATAAAGTTTATAATATAAACCAACAAAATATTCATACATTTTAATTAATTAATTTCAATTTTGTGTTGTAAATGTTAATGAAATTTCTTAGTGAAATCGTTTTAGTAAAAGTTTTTGTAAAAAATTCATAAGCAATTCAGTATTTTATACAAAATATTAAGTTTATTATTTTAGTTATTGTGAAAATGTCTGAACCATATGCAAAAGAGAAAAAATTATAAATAGCACATTCATTCAAAATTAAGTTTAAGAACTCTAGTGAATATCTTTCTTGGTCAGGCAGATTAAAGAAAATTTTTGATTCAACAATGTTAATAAAATAAAATAAAAATTATATATATATTATATATAAAAATTATATTTTATAATTTTTATATTATATATAAAAATAAAATATATTATAATCATTTTATCTTATTTGCTTAGTTTTGCGAGCTTCTTTCTGTTAGACTTTCAGCATCTGTCGATTCGATTGCCAAACATACGGATTCCTAAGCAGTCTTCATGTGATCAATGACTTCATAATTGTCAAAGCTTTGATCAACCACCAAATGACTTATCAAATTTAGACGAGATGTACTTTCCGATCAACTAACACTTTCCAGATCATTGTGCGTAGCCTGATTAAACTGCAACTGTGCGTCTATACTTTAAACGTCATATTATTAATATTAACAATTTATGACGATCAATATTATGAGATAATTGGTGCACCATATTAATGTATTATTTATGAAAAAAGTTGAAAGAAGAGACATATATTAGAATTTATCAATGATATCACATAATTAATAAGTATATATATTAACATTTATTTGGATATTTTAATTTATTTATAGATTTTATTAATTGACATTATTTATTAAAGTTACATATATTCTTCATTATTTAAAAGCATTATTTTATATGAGAACATTTCGAATCGAATGATGTAATGAATATCAACTGTATCGAAATGCGATATTAAGACAAGGATTTCCTATGTCTTTGAACTTCATTCTTATAGCCACGCAAAAAAGTGAATATTCAATGAATTCATTTATATTGTGTATTTAACTCTTTACAATTTGAGTGAGCTTTTTGAAATAGTGTCAAACGGATGTAAATATCATTTTTTGTGTAATTGTTTATTTGAATATTTTAATTTATATACGATATATAACTTTCTTGTTCTTATTGATTACTATAGTCAGATATATTAGAAAGTTTTACTACGTTAAATCCAATTGATATAAAAGTCTTACTATTTCCTGTGTAAATGTTCATATTTTAGAGTTGAAAAGAAAAATTAATATTAAGCACTTGTTTATCTCTGTCTGCATTTTATTCCGCGGTAGTCTTGATATACGCTATATTGAATTTCTCGAATTCATGCAACCATTAAAAAAAGCGTTACGTCGAATCGAAACTTATTGTCACGGTGAAAATACGACATAAATCATACTGTTAAGTCGAACTCAAAACAGAAGCAGTCTGTATCTTTTTCCATAAGCTCTCGGCTTACATACGGATCGCAGGCTGTTCCACTCCGTCGATCGCAAGCAATCGATCCATTGGTCACTCTTTCTTTCTGCACCGAATAATAACAGCAACAACTTTTTCGCTCTTCTATCACGTTTATTTTTTGATACAAAAGTGACAATGTTGTCGACTTGATCTTTACGAGACGTATGATATCACACTTAGGTTTTTTACACTTTCTGCACGTAAAAAAGATTAATTAATATTTACTAGAATTATAGAAAAAGTATCATATCGAATCGCATATTGAAAAAATTACTATACCAATTTCAGAAAAATTATTAGTTTTTAAATTAAATTTTACTATATTTACTATATATATAATTTTACTATAAATATATTAAAAATGTTTTAGACTTTTGCAATTCATATTATTGCAAAATATTGTATCATATTATACATATTTATACATCATATATATGAATATGAATAATATGATACTAAATATATGACGTATTGTGTGTACGATATATCTTGCTTTCTAGATGGTGTAGAACTTTTTCCCATAACTTTTTTTTCATGTGTTTTTTCAAGTTTGTGAGGCAATTTTGTTAAACAAATATTAAAGATCTAAATAATTCCTCTGTTTTAAAAAAGCCTAAATAATATTATTTAGCCATTAACAAAGTACTTCTTAAAAAGAGTTCTCTTTGATATAAGCGGATTTTATTTTGTTCTACGACTAATGGAAACATACTTAAATTAAGAGCACTTTCCCAGGATTATAATTTTTAATCTCAGCTTCAACGAAGTATTTTTCTTTTGATTCTACAAAGTTAATTTATTGTGTTCTTCATGTTTAATTTGTAATATACTTCTTATAACTATAGAAAGAATGATTTTTTATATTGCAATTCTTATTAAATATTAAATCTGTATTTGAGTATTGAATTATTATTAAAAGTATTATTAAAGAGTATATTACGTCACTAGGCAGGAAAGTAGTCTTTTCCCGTACGAATAAGTTGGCACTCGGCTTCGCCTCGTGCAATTTACTCGGTCCGGAAAAGGACTACTTTCCTGCCAAGTAACGTACGATATTTTTTGCAACGAGGACGGGAAAACGTTGCTTTCCGGACGCAAACCAGTCGGGGAATCGGTCATTTTCGCGACTGTTTTGCGTCTGGAAAGTAGCTGTTTTCGCGACCGAAAACATATTAAACATATAACATAAGAAAAACAAAAGGAATAGTTCAAGAAAGAAATTTTAATACTTGTAATCAAAGTCCTTTATCAATTTTTTAAAATATATTGTTTTGTAATATGCAGTTTATTTTCAATATAACAGCAGTCATATGTTGACCGAACCCTTGAAGACGTATATATATACGTATAATTTGCAACTCGAAAAATATACCTTAGGACCCTTTTAAAAATCAATGACTCAAATGTGTATTCAGATTTCCATATAAATGCTTTTATTGTAACAAAAAAAAAAATAATTGAATATATTTGTAACTGAAATAAAATTAATAATGCTTAATAATTTGTTTCTTATTTGTATATATTAACAGAAAATTATTGTATCATTCAAAGGCACATAAATTAAACAACGCGATCCTGGATAATGTGTATGATATCTCCGCGCGATCGATTCACGTTATCGCAATGACAACGACATGTTGCATATGTGACAAAGCCAGTATATTGTGATATCAATGTATCATAACACTGAAAGGAAAGCAGTCATACACATTGTAATGCATATGTTTCTGCGCTACACATGTAACCAAAGAGACGTACCAAAATACTATTTGTACATTTTGGTCAGAATATATATTAATTAATGACATTTATAAAATGTAAATTACTTAAACGCAATTTTAATTAAATTGGCCTAGCTAATATCCCGGAATATTTTACTCTTCTTTTATCGACTCAACGGGAGAATTATGATTAAGCAGCGCCAAAGTATTCTTCGACAGCATGTCCTCTTACCCTTGTATACATTTTTGAAACTTTTACTGCCTACATCCATAGCAATTACTGGATGCCTGTTTAATTAAAAATTCGCGTGTTTTACCTGAAATGAACGAATATGTTGGAAACATTTTGGTCTTATTTTTGCTCACTATTCAACTCCTCTGTTCATTTTTTTCTCAGGCGACTCGATGTTTGCATTTAACGTTTGCTTGAATAATCTCAGTTTTCGAAAAATATTTTAATAAAGAGCGTTTTCGCGTTAAATAAAAATGCGTCGCATACGTTTCAACGTTTACGAGAGAAGCCTTGGTTGTTTCGTAATTCGTTTCTGTACCTTGCAATCTGATGCAAAAACAAATATTCAGTTACAAAAAGGTGGGATTTATAATTGGAACAGTTGGTTTTGATTTGAATGGTAGTGATATATTCATCACAGAATGTTTGCATTTGCAACATAACTTTTGTTATTAAATAAATTGTTAACTTCTTTATTTATTGAAATAAGTATCAAATTATTGGATGGGTGGCAAACTTGGCGCACTTGAATTTCGAGTTCCATACTTATTCTTAAACTGTCGTACCGTGAAAAGGCAAGATTACGATTGTGCACAGTTTCATAGCGCATCATATCAATTGTGCATTGTTCACCCGTGCAATATTCAATCGTGCACTGTATCAATTCCGCATTGTTTTTTTTATACAGCGCACGATCATGCACACTTTCTTTTGCGCAATGTTCGATCATGCATAATAATAATTGTGTATTGTTCTTTCGTTCATTGTATTCTTATTACAATGTACGATAGTTCGTTTGTGCATTATGCATGAAAGATAATGTGCACGATCGTACATTGTTCGACTGATTTGGTGCACAATCAAACAGTGCTCGATAGAAACTGTGCACGATCATTCTTTGCATACAAAAACGTTGTACGATTAACATAGTGCGCTATCAAACATTGCACGGAAGATTGTGTGCACGATCGTACGTTGCACGAAAAAACAATGCAAGGTTGATACAGTGCACGATCGAACATGTACGATTAATATGATGCACAATAAAACTGTGCACAATCGTAATCTTGCCCGTGAAAATTAACACTTCCATATACACATCATACTGACACCATATGCTTACGTATAAACAATAGGAAAAATCAACTTTGTAAACTTTGACGAGCCCAAAATGGTCCGAAAATATTTAGAAAATATACAACGATTTTTTTAAGTCAGAAAATTATAACTGAAGACCGATAACTAAGTACAACATACATACATACCCTATGGGAAATTGTCAACGTAAACATACGGGCCAATACTGGTTCAGCTCTGGTAGCAGATTATACCAGAGGACCAGTACTGGGCCAGAGCAGGACTACTTGTTCGTTTCCCATAGGGTATATCTATGCACTTGATCTTGTATTCACATGTTTCATTTATTCAACTCTCTATCCTGCATTTAATACTTCACTTTTTGTTTATTTTGTCCACGATATATGGTGCTTATACATATTGTATTAAATTATAAAAGAAATACAGTGCATTCCATGTATTTTAGTAATATAATATTGAATGTCTATAATTCATAGAAAATTCAATTAGTAATAATTTACAATAATGCTTACATCTAATCGTTTGTCTCTATTTAGGCATTCTATTAACATAATTATTTATGTCAAACATACATTATAATACCTAAATGTCGAAATAAATAAATCATTGATATACCCTAGAGTATAATAACAAATAACGTATAAGATATACCCGTAATTAAATGGTCGATATTAATAAAACTCATAAAGACAATATAATTAAATAAAATTGTTCAATGTTTAAATTATAACAACAGAAGTTAACAGAATTTTTTTTACATTTTATTAATTTGTACTAATACGTACTTCGAATCGTCGCGACTGATTCGTACTACTGAGGATAATTTAATATGAAATCAATATCACTTTTAAAAATATTTATGATGATTAAATCGAACAAAAGCAAAAATTTTGTGAATGCCACTAATATTCGTGCATGAGGCTCGGATGGTCGATGGATGAGAAGTAGTCGGAGGGGGGACGTCCAGTGCAGAATTGTGGGCTCGGTGATATCGACCATACCACTCTGCTACGGTGCTGCCGTAGGAGCGGGGAAAGGACAACCGAGGGTAAAACACACCTGAGCCCAACACCGGATTCCATTCAACCCTACTGCAATCTCTAGACGTGTGCGCAAGTGCGTACACACGGCCGAATGACTGTTCTTCTCGTTTCGTTGCAAAACACGTTGCGCGTTACGTAAAAAAGACATACTGTGCAACTGAGAGAATTGAATTCGTTACCGTAACAACTTGTTTCGGATATGTTTATTGTGTCATATTTTAATACTCTAAGCATTCCAAACTCGAATCTTTGTCTATCACAAAATTTTCTTAAGAAAACTGACTCCCCCAATCTTATTTGCGTTGTACGCTTTTATAGTACAGATGCATTTTTGCATCTTTAATTTTTCGGTTATGCTACCTCCTTTCGTGAGATAGCGCAAATAGAAATATTATACTTAATAAAATAAAAAGAAAATAATTATTCATGAATTATTCGTAGACATGAAAGTATGAGTTTTTTATTGTAAACTTTTGGATAATAATTGTTTTTATCTTAAAACCATATAAAAACGTATGTCAAAATAATTTTTTATATTATATTAATAAAATATAATATAACTTATTCATTTATTAACTGTGTATTTCCCGTTAAAAACACAGGAAATAAATATTTCCTTATTTTTCAAAACAAATAATTGGTTTTCTTTAAACTTGTAAGAAACTTATTTTACATATGCAATTTGTCTTTGTAAGATGAGTTTATACCAAATATTTATGTGAGCTTTATTTATAAGACGATATATTAATTTTGTATAGTATATTATACAAAATTATATTTAGTATATTTTATCTGTATACTATTATACTAATTAATAATTTTACAGTCTAATTAAGTTAAATATCCACGAATTATGTCATTAAATTTATAACCATTCATAAAAACGTACTATGTATAGAATTTTTCATTATTCTACTTTATTGTGTACCTTTTAGTCATCTTACTTTACGTACTAGAAACTGCACATTACCATCAAATAACATTTATTCTAGTATATGAATTTGTACTACTGGTATTAATTTATTTTATCATTCTCACTATTTGAAATGATGTTACTTAATATGAGTCTGTAAATAATTCGCGATTATTTTTTGAAAAGTAAGTATTCCTTAATATTTTGTGCGTGGTATTTACTTGTTTGAAATAAATTGCCACTGATCGGCATTCTATTTTGTCTCCATCAAACGTTGTCGATCGACGTTTCTTTGTGATATGTTTACAGGGATTCGATGCAGTTTCAGTCAGACGTAAGTCTTTGAAGGGTTGTAGTTGACTTTTCATGAGGCTTTTAGAGCGGCCTTAGAGGAATTTCAGTTAAACTTTAACAGAAATCGTATTGAGTTTCACACTCAGTTCTATTTATTTATAAAGACTAAAGGTGGCGATTTATCTAAATTTACTGAAAAAGTCCTCCAGTTTAAAACGTTTCTTTGGATAATTAAATACAATTTGGATGAACGTTATAGAGTTTTATTGATTTGGTTTGAGTAAAGTTAAAAAAATAACGTTCTTCATTATTATAGGAAGATACTCAACAAAACTATTTAATGAAATACTGATATTTTTATGCACTTTCACAGTAACCAAATATTACAGAGAAAAGTTGGGAATAAAATAATCAAGATTTACTGAGCAACGACTTGAAAGGAACTAAGCCTCTTATCTTCAATTAGTTCTGGTCTGGACGGAAAACAATTTAATCGTCTGTGCGTAATGCTCAGGAGAACTTTGTGTGCCACGAAGCTCGTTGAACAATGAGATATAAAATTACGAACCGTTTTTATGATAGTACTCAGGTCCTAACGGCTATAAACAAATTAAAAAAAGTGACTTAATAAAAGTTAAACATATAATAAGGTAATATAGTATTGAAGATAGGGTGAATTAATTTGTTGAGAAATGACGCATTCCCTAATTTTTGCGGACACAAATGTACCTACGAAAACATTTATCTCATAAAACGTTTCTCACATAAATAAAATAGAAAAGATAAAAATGAGACATCTTTTTCTTTAAAATGCAAAAAAATCGGGTATTTTCATGACGCTTTAGCTTCTAAGTGATATTCGTTGCATAGTTAGACAGCATTCCGTTTAATTTCTGCGTTTATAGTCAATTTAACAAAGCAGTTCGATTTCGCAGCCCGCCTCAGAACCAGAGTGTGTTTCTGTTGTTCTATCGCAAACTTCGGATACGCGAAAAGCACATGTTCGGCAGTTTCTTTTATACTTTTGCGAGCTGGAAAAAATGAATCCAACGTCAAGCGGATTTGGTATGCACGAAAATAATAACCCCTAAGCATATGGATAAAGTAATGATCCACGTAGCTATGTGTGGAATCAAACGGTAATTTCATCTGCCTTTATACAAGATACTTGTTTGCACTTATCAGCCAGCAAATCAATTTATGACGGCAATTGTACAAATACCGTCATACCACACTATTCGGAAAGCTCTGTCGGCATGCAAGGCGTTACTACGATAAGTGTTAGACATCATTACCTCATATGATTTCGCGACTAGAACGTTGAATCACATAGAAGAATTATAAAACAAAGTGGTAGTTGTCAGACTATAAACAAAATTATACGAGCATGCCTAAGTCATTTTCCAAGTACATTATTTTTTTATAAGATATTGAAAAAATTAGAAATGTTGATACAATCATTCTTATACATGCCTAATGTTTATAAACATATTACAGAAGTCAGAACAAACACTTATTTTTATTTTTTTCGTGTTATGCGTGGAGGAAATTTTGTTCTGCAACACGTGCAGTAAAAGTACGTCTTTTTCTCCCCACAAAATGAGAGAAAAGTTGTGCTTAATTCTGTCTCAATTATTAATAATTAATAAAGATGATGTATTAATTGGGATGAAACAATTGTATAAGAATAGAAAGTAACCAGACGAGGATGGAATGTAACTAGATGATGATGGAAACTAATTAGAACGAAATATACACAATTTAATACTATGATGCAACGAGTGACATGGCCTACGGAATTTTTTAGTTTTCTGTTTATAATTTAGTTTTTGTTTTTAATATTTGTTAAATGATATTTATTATATTTTTACATTGGATGTTACAATATGCTTTTTTTGTTAAAATATAAATATTAACGTATTAACAATTTTTTAATTTTTGAATTAATAGTCCATATAAATGTTTTACATTCTTAGACTTATAATATTATAAATTTAAGTTAATATTTATAAATCAACTGTGATTAACTGTTTAAGTAACATTATACTTGTTCTGTTTAATTTATGTAGTGGCTCTGAAAAGAAACAAGTAGTTTTAAATGTTTTCGGCAAACTGCTTCGATTAATGAGGCGGAACAATGTGGCAGTTTCTGCAATTGATAAATGTTACATTTATCTTTACTGTTCTTGATAGTTCAACTACTTTTTCTTGTGACCTTGATAGTTGTTTGATTTCTGATGTTGATGCCCTATCTCCTGATAATGTTGGTTGTACTTTGGATGTAAGCGGTTAACCTGGATTTGCTAAACGCAACTCCAGGTGAAGTTTGCAACTTCTTTTGTTGTGATTCCGAATTCGTTTAAGGCAAATCTAATGCAGAGGTTATTTTATTTTCAATTCTTCTTTTGTTTTGAATAAAATTTTCAATATAGCTTTCTGCAATTGTTGCAGATCGCCATAAACCGTAACGTCTTAATTCTGTAATGTTTACCCCAGAATCAGCTACTAATTTTAGAAGTGCGTCTGACTGAATTTCCGGTGTACAAATCTGCATTTTGCAGATTTAAAAATGTCGCATTATGTTTTGGAACCCCGACTATCAAGAGACACGGTAGTGTCTCTGACCAAGTACAAAAAAACGATCGTTTTCGTGTGGCATAAAATTCCCATTTTTTTGTTATAATATTGTTGCCACCATCGCCCTGAACAAAATAAAAGAAAAAAATTTCAAATTGGTCTATCCGTTCGTGAGATATTAACATCCAAAAATCGCCGTTTTTCACGCAAATTAAGAAACGCCGTTTTCTTCTTCTTCTTCTTTTTCTTCTTCATGTTCAGTGTCTGGACGAGTAATTGAGACTAATACATTAATGTTTTATCATAATATGTACCATAATTACAGTTCATATAAAAACGTAATACATTTATGAATCTCTACAGGCCCAACTGAGGCCACCTTATCAGAATTATTCAATAATTAGGCCAAAAAATGGCCAAATCATTGCAATCAATAATGATCACCCACACGATTGAAAATATATTTTCAAAATATATATAAAATACATTTTTCCGAAAAAAATATATAAACAAACAAGTCCCGCTTTTTGACATTAAAAAAAAGTAATAAATAATTAAAAGTTTGTTCTTTTTTTTTGTATCATTATATAGCCTCAATCGAGTAGATGAGAATACAATTTTTTTTTTGATTTTGGTTCATTATTCGCTGAGATATGGAGGCTCAAAAAACGACGTTTTTTGGCAAACGTCATTTTCTTCTTCTTCTTCTTATTTTTCTCCAGCCTAAGCTCGTACTAATGTTTGAATATGTTTAGATTAGATAGATATATTATGTATACATATTAAACGTATAGATACATATATATTGAACGTATAGACA
>JABFPJ010006351.1:0-11019 GCA_022817425.1 Gryon sp. ZL-2020
CAAGGGGTTACTCACTGACTTTTGAAGTGACCACAAGACTTCAAAAATGAAGTCATTTTTTTAGTATTTCAGAGGACTTAATTAGTAATTTAAAAGATTTCACTGGTATTTCAGAAATTATTGAAGTCCCTTAGTTATTAACTTTTTTCGTATTTCAAGCATTTCAAAAGTTTGTAATGACTTCAGATATTTTAAAGTAATTTAAACAAAATGAAATGACTTCAAAGAATTCACATGAAATTAAAGAAAGTGTTTCTATATATATAAATATCATAGCTTCACTTCAGATGATTTTTATGCGATATACGCGACTTTATGAATTAACTTAAGCATATTAAGCAGATAATAATATTAACAGAATTTATGAAATAAAATTGTTTTATTAAAATTATTACAACATTTTCTTGATTTTAATCAAATTCTCTTTTTGAATTTCTATAGTCGATTCAGAAATGACTGGTGCGGACATTGTGTAACAATAATGTTTAACATTATAATAACCGTGAACATCCATTGGTACAGATACTAATTCGCAAGAAGTAGACGACAGTTCGTACCAGTGACACAAGACACTAATTTCTTTTGTTGAATTACTTTCAATACAGACATATGGAATTGAATATTCTTGACTTTTAATTGTTTTGCCTTTCACATATGCAAAATCCAATACCAATCCAATTAAGCATGTCGAACCACCACATTTTTTGAATAAACACTAATCTCCGACATAAATTTCACTACATTTTTTCAAAAAAACCGACTTATCTTTGTTTTGATCGACTTGACGTTTCTGTTTCGATAATTCGTTACTGCGAACTCTTTGCAATCTATCGCTACTTATCCTGTCCGATCCACTTTTATTTAGAACCAACAAATTGAAGATTTTCTTACAATCATTTCTTTCTTCGATTGATCCGTTTCAATAATGAATGGGCTTCGCCGATATAATTTTACTTTTGAATCATCAAATCTTTTTAAATTTAAGTTTCCTTTCATATGTGAGAGAATCGTCAAGTCGTGTAATATTTCTTCAGTAATATCTAAATCGTTACTTTGATTATCACACTCTGTCGCAACATAATCTAATGCATTTAACGTAATATTATTTAGTAAGAATTACTAAATTGCATCATATTTTCGGACTTTTTTGGAAGTACATTAATATTTATTATTACGATTTAGGACAAATTACTAGACTGAAATACATTTTTTAGAAGACTAAGGTTTACAAAATATAATTTTTATTTTATTATTTGGTTTATTTATTATTGCGAATTACTTTTCTATAGGATGGTATTTTTTATTTATGAGTAGGTAATTTAAATTGGACAAAGTTTTTTCGTTGATAGAAATTGAACCGCCGTCCTCATAAGTACGAAGTCCCGCGCGTAGCCACTGATCCACTGAAACATAAACAGTGGCACGAAAATTTCAGTGCTTTGTTTACTTTTGTGGAAGTTACTGCGCGACTGATGAGGGAAGAAACGCGTAAAAACTTGTAAGAAATATAAACTGAATATAGAAATAAAACACAAAAGAATTCTTATTCATTCCAAGTATTTCAAGTATTTCAAGTATTTCAACTAATTTCAAGGGACTTCATTTCATTACTGAATCATTACTGAAATACTAAAAATTAAAGTGCAATACAAATTTTTCGAGATTTCATTTCATTGCAATTTCATTACTATTTCAATAATATTTCACTTCTATTTCTCTCACTTCACTTCAGTATTTCAAATCTGAGTGACCAGAACATTTCATCAGTGAGTAACCCCTTGACTAAAACTCAAAAACTATCCGAAAAATATCAATGAAATCTGAAAATTTTACTGATGCAAATTTAGAGAGTATTGTCCCAACTATATATTTAGAAATTGCAGGAAAAATCGTTGTTATACACATAAAAGTTGAACTTATATGTGAAAACGTCATCTTACTCTCAGATATAATTTTATGTCGACGGAAAATCAGACAGACTTACGTAGCAACACAGTGCGCAGCAGTAACAACCCAACGGTTATTCAATAAAGCTCCGCCACATGAAAGCTTCTTTGATAAGAATCCAGATTTGATTATGGCAGCCTAAAAATTGAATGTTAATTTAATATTGTTAATTTTCCAAAAGCACTTATGTATAAACAGAATTAAATGCTTTTGATAATATATAACAAAACCAATCTTAATCAATTAAAAAGATATTAATGTTTTTGTGATCTAATTTGCTAATTATATTACATTCTATATATAACGAAAAAATATTCTGTTTTTTTATTTTTATTTATTATGAATTAACATTTTTAATAAAAGTTAAAATACTCTTCTTTATAAGCTTTTCAAATACTTTTCCTTACTACCACTCGTACAGAGAAAAAAATGTTTTCTGTACCTCTACATAAAGTAAAAGAAAATAATATATACGAAAAATATACTATCATTTTTCATACATATTATTATTTTTTCTAATTGTACAACTAACTTACTTGCCAAGGATGACTTCCAAAACTTGAACTATGTCCACCAACTATTCTATTACTTCTAGTATACAATTCTCCGCAACCTTAAATATAAATGGAAATATCAAATAAGTAGTTGCTAAATCAATTTTTTCTATAGATGTATATATCATCCATTAAATATATATGTTATATGCTTTTAGAAAAATCAGGGATTTAGCTAAAAGCCCTACGCATTCAGTTAAACACCGGTCAATAAACTAATGATGATTGAAATCAATGATATTCATCTACAACGGCCGAACGTCATTTACGCTATCAGAAAAAATTGTTTAAGCTATCACACAAAAATAAAATTCATATCTAAATTGAATTAAATTTTGAAATTGTAAATCGAAATGATTTTGAAAAGAAATTGCAAAAAATAACTGCAGCATGCCCGGTAGTAATCGTTCTATTTATAATATTAATACACTGACAAAAGTAAGCCTATAAAAATTATCATCTTTCTGACAAAATAGGGATATACTTGTGAAAAACCAAAAAATTATTATCTTTTCTGATAAATATATTCGTTTTTATGAAAATAATTCTCAAGCTTCGAAGACTTTTTATCATAAAAGATGATAATTTTTTGGTTTTTTACAAGTATATCCCTATTTTGTCAGAAAGATGATAATTTTTATAAGTTTACTTTTGTTAGTGTATATTATTATTAGAATAGAACAGATTAGAATAGAACAATTAGATGCCACTCGTTTGTACCTAGTTATAATTAATATTTTTAACTAAGACAATTATTTTATAATTACGTTTTTAAATTAAGTTTTTAAAGATTTCTGATTTAGAGAAGAAAATTATTGTAAAATATTAATTGAAATAAAATTAACCTTTTCTTAATGATAATTATTTTTCTTTTATTTTTAAAAACTTGGTATTATCTTTTTATCTGATAGCAAAACGTCGCTGCCGAAACATTGTTTATATATTTATATATAATTTTATATAATTTATATATAAGTAACATAAAATATGAAATATCAAAAAAATACTTACATATATATGTATAATTAAATGACAATATACAATAATATTTAACTAAATATTCATTATTATTTTTTGTGTAAATATGACATTTTGACAAACAATTCGAATTCACAGTGGAAAAAACGAGTAGAGGTGATAAAAGAAAAGAGGAAATACGGTCGTGTAGTTGAGACAAACAACGAAGCGTGGAGACATACAAAAAAAAAGTAGAAAAAAATGCACAAGTTCGACGAGAATAATTTGTCGAAAGTGACGAATAAGAAAGTGTGCATGACGCAGTGTAATGAACAAAGAGAAAGATTCATTCAAATGGCATTTGCGTGCTATGTAAATTGTGCAGAAACATTTGCGACGATATGGATCTAGTGAAGAGACAAGGCAGCTGGCGAGGCTTAAATAATTTCAATTTCTCTTTACGATAGCATCCCCAATTTTCGTTTCAACAAAATCATCGAATAAATTTAATTTTATCTTTTTAGTTATTACCGTTTGTTTGTCTACTTTTTTTAATTAAATATGATTTTCTATAATTTCAATATTGCCATGAAGAGTACGAAGAAGATAAGTAATTTCCATGTCTTACAATTACGAACTTAATGATATATAATAGAAAGTAACGGTACATAAGATTTGAATTTATCTTTTACATGTTTTTCTTCGGCAAATTTAACTGGCAGTTTCAGTTGAAAAGTAAATAATTGCCCTGCAAGTACTGCAACCCGCATTACTTTGATGAAGCATAGGTAATCATTTTTGTGGGTTTTATTTTCTTTTTCTATTAATATAAATTTAATAAAAAATATCAAATGCTGACGCTTTATTATTATCACAGTTTATTTTACAAAATTTTGTTTTGTAAAGATTCAGTTTGTAATTTATCTTAATTTTTAAATTTTTTAATCATATTACAATGTTCTTCATTTATTATATAATTAAAATTTGATTTGTTGTATTGATTTGAATGTATGTTTAAGAAATAATAAAATAAAGTAAATTTGTGTATTGTGTTTTCATTCTTATATATAATATTTATATAAATACAAATTGCAATATATTTTCTTTTACAATTTACCAAAAAATGCAGTAAAAGAACAATCATGCTAATCTTCTTATCTGAAATCAAAATAAATACTCTTCTAAAAGGCATCATTATCGCCTATTACTACATTGTAGATCATTGACCTACTTTATTAGTGAATGGTGTATTATTTCCAAGATTGAACATAAATTCATTTTACACTTAAAGACAGTTACATCTTTTAAGAAACGTTTATTACTAAGTCATACATTGTGCGAAAATTGTTTTTATTTCGCTGAAAATAAAGTGAGAACATTTTTGTGTTTTATTCGTACCGTTTTCCCTTTTTCATACGTCAACATTAAATTATAACATAATAGCATTATAATATTATGCAAAGACCAAATTATTCAACAAAATATTAATATCAAATGTACTAATTGTTTACAAATTGTTTCATTAAATTGAAAGAATTAATTATATACATACATATATAACTCTTAGCTACCAATCTTAGCTACCAGTTCATCATTAGTATTACATGAAAGTAAACAAACAATCAAAGCCACTTATCGAGATAAGCAAAACCAGCAGGTGAATATCTATTTAAATTAGTGAATGAAAAGTCAAAAAAGATGACGTGAAATTTGGAAAGTAAAGTGACTAACGAACTGTGAATAAGTTCGCCCGGAAAGATAATGGGTTTCCAAGTTGTTCAGTCCATTCACCGAAATCGAGCAGCTAACTTTCTATACGCAGTGCTATAATCGTTGTCGCTTTTATCTGATTATAAGCAATTACCACGAAACGTGGATTGATCCGGAACTGAACTGGGATACGTTTGCTGTTGAACCGAATTATGAACCGTGTTCTCATGATGGTAATTGAAATATTCTTCCGGCTCTACTACATGAGGTCGAGTAGTTATTCCAAAACTTGACTGATCATTAGGCCGATGATGATGCTGATGAGGAGCATGATGATGATGATGCTGATTGTTAGTCGAGTGTTGCCAAAAGGCTATTGTTGGTTTGTTTGTCGAGATTTCGTTCAAAGTATATACATCGTTTGTCGGCCGATTAATTATAACGTTGTGCGATGGAAGCACAGTACTCGGTTTCGGACGTGTCGCAGACACCATGTTGTATATATGCACATCATCTTCAAGATATGGACGTTGATTTGCCAAATTTATCGATAAATCTACAAATTTACCTTTTGTCTTCCTTTGTTTCTTTATTTAAAATACATACACTAATTTCTAAAGTATTTTGATAACTTCATACGCAATAAAAAATGAATTTAATATTATATATAAGAAATATGTAATCGTGATAAATTAAATTTATTATAAATTAATAGAGTTTATAAAATTGATAAACAATCATTTATCAATTTTATTGTAGTAACGAAATTTTTATTTTAACAGCCAAAAATTGACAAAGTATAGTTAAATTGATAAAATTAAGTTATTATAACTAACGTTTGATTGTTGTAACAAAACAAATATTACAGTGTACATACATATCCCCTTTATATGACTTATTCATTGTACGGTCGTAAAGACTTTACAAGCTTTTTATGAATGTAGTATAATTATATTAAATATATTTTTAAGATAATGTACTGGATAAAGTTAAGCTTCGTGAAAGATAATTTTTATAATCATTAAAGAAATTCTACAACGTTCATCCAGGTTTAAAACTTTTGATAGTTTCATAATCATTACTTTGTGCTACATCTTTAAGTTAGTTTTAATCGATATTTCATTAGCAGTATAATCAAATCTTTATTAATGAAATTGTAATCAATAACAATTAAATCATTATATGGACGTTTAATATTAAAATTATGATTTGAAAAATTAAAATTCATACTAATCTCAACTAAACAAATTAAAATTATGTAAAAGATGTATTAAAATATGTTTTTCAATAAAAATTATAAATATGTATAATAAAATAAATCATTTATGCTAATTAAATAATCACGAAAATAAATTTCGTTTCTCTAACTAATCTCAACTAAAGAAATCAAAATTATGTAAAAGATGTATTGAAATATGTTTTTCAATAAAATTATAAATTTGTATAATAAAATAAATCATTTATGCTAATTAAATAATCACGAAAATAAATTTCGTTTCGTTTTTTAAAGTGAAATTACTCACTGGCGTTCTGTAGGAGACCAACAGTTGGTTTGGGTTTTGTTTTATCTGGAATATCATCTTCATCGACACAACAGCTCCATATTAGCCCTCCCGAGCATAGATCAACTGGACGCCCTCCTCCAAGAACACAACTTATACTTAAACCGCACTCAAATTTTGCACCTTTGTACTTACAAGTCTGAGGTATCACTGTAAAAATTAAAAAAATATTACTTTTCAAATTTAAAATTAGTAACATTTTTCATATAATTCATGTAATTATAATAAATACATAAATTTAAATAATTCATCTTAAAGATAAAACTTGTATAACTTGATAATTTGAAAAAATGTTTAATCTTATAATTAAATTAATTACTTCCGTGCATAAACTAAAATGACAATGATAAAATCATAATAGTTAAAATTGCTTAGATACAAATAACTGTCATTAATTTAAGTTTTTTTTTTCTTTCTATCTTTTTTTCTCTAGAAAAATTTTCGTCTCTTTGATTCGCTTAGTGAAGATAGAACTTTCGTCTGCTCTGTTTCTCAAGGTAAATGTACGTTCGTGCGAGTAGCACTTTCGTTCCGATTCACAGTTTCGTTAGTGAAATTTAGGACTCACGGATGAACGTGAAAGTTTTTGGCGACGCCTACAATACACAATAATCATCCGGAGCATACAAAAGTTTATGCTCTGTAGGTTTTTTATATTTTTCAATTGTCTTGAACGATAAATGTTCGTAAGTCTTTTCAAATTGTTCGATTATGTGCAATAAGAGTCGTATTTTCTTGATGATTTTAACTTTTTTTTTAATAATTAAATTAATCAAATTTACATGTGACAAAAAATTAGCGTCAAAAAGGTAAGAAAAATTGTTAGCTTGTAAGAGAAATATGTATTAGAAATTAACTAAGAAAGGAAGACAAAAAGAAAAGAATGAAACCGAAAGTATTTGAGGTCAAGTTGGAAACGTTTTTTATTATGATGAACATTAATCACTTCTGCTTTCGAAAGAGGCGTGCACGTTTTGAACTTGTATTTTTATTTTGGATGTAGCAATGAGAATGCATTTCTTATATGAATTGATTAGAGATGAATGACAGTCTTTTGATTTCCATCGTTTCTTATAGATAGTCGTAACTTCTAATAAAAATCTAATATTATGTATATTTATATTGAAATTACCAATTTAGTAAAATACATGAAAATAATTATATATATGTAAATAATATAAAATATTAAATATAATAATAATATTAACAACATTTAAACAAATACAAATTTAATTTACATTACAATACAATATAATACGAATTTAATGCACACTAAATCTTGAAATAAACAAAATATTATATTAACAAGTATTTTCAATAACCTAGATAGATTTATTTGAAAAATATCAATAAAATGCATACCAATTCACGTACAGTAATTTATTTGATAAACAATAATAATCAATAACTAAGCCTGACCTAAAAACATGAATTTCTCAACATTTAGCATTTACATAGAATTATTAAGTCCACTACATAAATTAATGGAAAATAAAACTTTAGTAACATAAATTTTGCAATGAACGAAATATAAATAACTATTACTGAAGATTTCATTCTTTAACTATAAGATAAATGCGTTTCCTCATTTCAGACATTTTTTCTCTTTTTTCAACGTAAAAATATGCATTAACACTTACAGATCATATGAAGTAAATACAGTTTCCTTTAATATTGCTGCAAGTTATTTTTCTCAATGCTTTTCTCTAAGCCAATTAGAAAAAGATACTGCATACTAATTTGCAATTCAATCGAACAATCATATAACTTGAAAATGACATGTTAATTACAAGTCATCAAAATTTTATTAAAAAAGTATTTTAAAATTTTATTTAAAAACGATAAAATTTTAAATCTACTGTTTTTCAGACAAAAATCAATCAATTACACACGCTTATTTTCACTTTTCCCTCCTTCATCTTTTTCTCGACACTTGAATCGAAAAATTTTCCATCATAGATTTTAAAACACTTGACACAAAGCCATCAGTTGAATTAATGATAATCCCAATAATCGCGTACTTTTACCCAGCATATCCATTATACCACTTTGCAAGTCAGTGCCATGTCCTCTAATATTTCCGACATCAGTAAAGTTCCGCTTTTTTCGCAGTGCTTCCACCAGAAGGATTCCTTGTTGTTGACTTGTAAGTTGCTTTTTATGCAGTCTGGCCTGTCTTTTTAGTATCCCAACATCTGGCGTACTTTTGATCAATTGATCCAGAAACTTTAGCAAATTTTCTTCTTGGTTCTCCTCTCTTGAATCCATTTCATAAGAATAATATGACGTATCTTTTGCCAGAGAATTTGATGGCCAATTTTTCATCACTTCTAACATTGAATAGCGATTTTCCAAATAACTCAAGTCGTCGTTACTTTCCATCGTTGCTATCTTCCGCGACCTTGACCCAGAGTCAACGTTGAACAGGTTCGCAGCTTCTCTCGGGTGCTCGTTATCCTTGTTTGTTTCCATCCGGAAGACCCTTGATTGGAACACACGACGCGGATGGGCAGCTTTTTTCATCAACGCAGCATAATAAACCGGTAAATTATTGTTGTCGTCGTCCATTGAACTCTGTGTGTCATGACTAGACACTAGTAGAAGGACCAATATATTGAGTATCCGCATTATGCTTCAAGCTAAATTTTTATCATCATTACTTTGATAATTCATTTGTTCCAACAACACTGAATTCATATCATTTTTAATCATCTTACTTAAATAACGTCTGTCAATCAATACTCAAAGTCATTACTTTAATTTAGCTAAAGTAATGTTGAACCTTTGACCTGGAAAAGGAACAAATGTTGCAAATCTTATCTCTAAATTTGTCAATACAAATTTAATTGACTTCTTGAGTGATTGAATTTCCGATGTTCTATATCGCTTTGAAATTTGAAACTTGAAGTTGCACTTGACTG
Organism: Gryon sp. ZL-2020; assembly: GCA_022817425.1. Taxonomy (NCBI): domain Eukaryota; kingdom Metazoa; phylum Arthropoda; class Insecta; order Hymenoptera; family Scelionidae; genus Gryon; species Gryon sp. ZL-2020. The sequence continues at coordinate 9,652 of JABFPJ010006351.1, forward strand.
TCGCTGGTCTCCATTGTCTAATTGATTGCGCCTTGACTTTGGAAACCAGTATAAAAGTAGACAGACACCGTCGCAGAAATTTTGAACACACACACGAGAAGTACGATATCTGCACGTGGACTGGCGACGGCTACTCAGTTGTACTGATTATTCGCTGAAGTCGATTGGGGCCTCGACTACTGTTGTTGCTGCTTTCACCGTCAGCTTTCCCATGGTCCTTTCCTTACCTCCTCTTCAACATTAACTTCCTATTTTATAATTTGCGACCAAAATCATCCGCGAAACCTTTTTTCTTTTGTTTATTATTCACTTCATTTTATGCTTCAAATTCTATTATATTTACCAATAAGAATCAATAACTTTTGCAAATTGCATTTAATGATAACAAAAATTAATTACTTTAAATAATTAAGATGATTACTAATCATCATTAATTAATGATGAGATAAAATATTTATCGTAATTTTTTATCGCATCGTAAGCAATGCTGCTATTTTATTATAACAAAATATATAAAATAGTATAAATAAATAGATTTTATAGAATTGTATAAATAAATTATTTTCTTTATAAATAAATAAACTGTATATAATTATGATATAAAAAGTAATGTTCACATTATACCTAAAAATAAATTATAAAGAAATATAACTATTAATTGTATGAACATCACATTCTTAATATTGCCCGAATGATCTATTAGTTGCGTAAAGACATATTTTCCAGGACATTGGCCTTTTCTCTCATGCATAACAGATCTTCTTTTTTCCTTGGTGCATACAGATTGATCTTAATCTGGAATTTATATTACATATTGTGAAATAAACATATTTTTAAATTGCAAATGAGATATTCTTTAATATTATTAAACCTAAATATGATTTTTACATTAAGTATAAAGTTATATATAAGATATATGTGACAATTATAAGTTCAACGACCGTGATTGTACGTTCTTTTTCCTTATCTAAAAAATGGTTACATGTATCCAGCTGACGGACTGTGACAAATACTGGTAATTACATATTTTAGAATAACTTTCACAATTGAATTTAACACGACATTTTTAATTGCACTTTGTTTTTGAGAAAACCAGCTTTACAGACCTTTATTAAGTTATGACTAATTACTAATTCAATTAATCATTTCAACTTTCCAGTATTTTTGTCATAACAAAGCAATTTTAACTCTTTTACTTTAATCAATTTAATAAACTCTAATAATAATAATATATGTTTTTGCGAATGGTACCACAAAATAAAAGAGGACAAAATAAAGGGGACAAAATAAAGCGGACAAAATAAATGAAGACAAAAAAACTAAACTAAAAAAATAAAAAAAAACCTAACAAAACTAACAAAACACAAG
>JABFPJ010006352.1:0-11019 GCA_022817425.1 Gryon sp. ZL-2020
ATCAGTTCAATTAATTTTCAATCATGGACTTTAATTGTTTTTCATTGTCGTGCTTACAAAAAACACAATCATCATTTCAATTACATAATTTTAATGTATATTAAACTTAGGCTGTATAAATAATTATGTCTAAATTTATATACACTATTTTTTATCTCCAATTTTTGTGATGCTAATTTTATTTTAGGCCAACATAATGATATTAAGTACAAGTACATAATATCTTAGTATGTAATTTAATAGTATATAAATATTATGCTACTAATATCAATGTGCATATCTTAGAAATGTCATAAAATACATCTGAACGATCACAGGTTTGCCGTAGGCGCCAGGGTCGATTCTCAAATATACGGATATTTAATCTAAAAAAACGCTAAAAAATAGAATAGTATATTACTTAACTAGTGAAGTCTGCAGAGGCTTTTCCCACGAGTGAGAAAGATGGCATCACGAGCGAAGCGAGTGATGCCATTCTCACGAGTGAGAAAGCCTCTGCTTGCTTCAGTAGTTGAGTACGATATTTTTCCTTACGAGAACGGGAAAAGTAACTACTTTTACCACTCGTGTAAGGAAAATAAATATATTAAGTAATACTTTAGAAATGTATGTCTATACAAAAAAATGTTTCCATTTTAATTTATTGTAACTGAGGGAAGATGTAAAAATGTAGGTATTCTTACACCTAAATTCAGATGTAATTCTGGTGTAAAGAAAGTTCACATAAATAGAGAAAATTAATTAGGGTGTAAATTTTGCCGCTTTCAGACAATATTTACACCGAAATTTTTGGTGTAAATCTCAACGTCAGAGTATATGTAGACAACTTCAAAATAAGCTTTATTTTTTAAAGATGGATTGATTAAATAATAAATTATACTTAAATTTAATTAAAAATAACAATTTTTAGTAATTATTAATTTTTCGAATTAAATAATTGAGATCAAATTTGGATGAAGAATGCGAAATAAATATAATAATGCTTGCCCATTTGTGGTCAGTTTTACATCTTAAGAATAAATAAAAAAAGGAATGGAATTTAAGCAAACATTTTTCTGATAAATTAAACCTTAACAATTGTGTTAATACAGCAAATTGCTAAACTTTTGGGTTTCTTATTAGTTCATTAATAGAAAAATTCCAAATATAAAATAATTTCTTGTTAAATTTCACAGTTGTTTCTCATAAATAGCAAGAATTTATCATTTTTGGAGTTTTTAAAAGTTAGCTCTATGTATTTGGATAAAAGAAAATCTGGATAAATATATATTATTTTGTTTCATTTTTCTTGCAAAAATTTACAATCCATGTCTGCACAAATTATATTATTTTTTTGCTTAAAAACTGAAGTACCGTGTAAAGTTAAAATGAAAAACAAATTATTCGGATTTATATTCTAGGTGAAACAATATAAAGCGATGATTTGACTTATTCGCTGGAGATATAGTTATCAACGATGACTAATCATTAATGAAATTAAGATTCTGAAATAAACAAAGATTTTTTTCAGACATAGAAAAAGATTTATCGGCAATGATGCAAAACGGTGTAATTTTTTACTCATTAGTATCAGTATAATATAATAAGTATTTATGAAATATTATTATTATATAAAAAAAAATACATTACACTTTTGTGACATAAAAGTTTAAAGTTAATAAATAATTTAATTTTAGAACAACAAAAAGTATAATGACTTCATACTAATACCATAAAGACTTTTATCTCTTATTAACTATTGACATTTTTCTCGAGTTATATTATTTTTACAACATACATTTACATGTTTTATTTTACTTAATTAAGCTTAAAAGTTTAATTAAATTATTTTTCATTATTTTAATTATTACCATCATCGTTATTTTACACAAAACCTATACACCTATGAAATTTCATTTGAATTACATCGACTTGTCTCACATAACAGCTTAATTGGCGGAGATACAAAAGATAGTTTTTGTATTAAAAAAATTGAGGCACGAGAATGATGATGTTTCGATCGACGTGCTCGCGGAACATGAAGGCAGATCGTGGTTATCGATAATTCTTCGAGAACTTGTGCAAAGAGGGGATTACGAGCATGTGGGTTAAGGTCGCAGGGCTCTCCAGGATGTGTTGAAAGTGAAACTCCATACCCTGAATTTTAATCTAAAATATAAAACAATCATTATCTTTTGTTGAACACTGATTAATCGCAAAATTTGACATTTCCTTATCAAGTGTTACTTTTCCTACTACAACAGGCTGACATTAAGTTATGTAATTACGTGTTAGATCAGACATAAAAAAATAATATTGAACGGTGACGATAAAAACGTCGTTGAAAATAAAAGAAAAATATAAAGAATAATCGCAAAATCTTTTCTAAAACAATTATATATACAAAGTCTTTGTCGAATAACAACTATATACATTATCCGCATATTAAACCAGTTTAACATACTGTTAGTTTGGAGTAATGCAATATTTGAAAAGTTCTATTTACCACAAGTATGGATCACGTAACTGTGCCACTTTTTCCAAATGATTCACACAGCATCTTGATTACATATCCACATGATGTCACCAAAATGATCCGTTACAGTAGATATTAATAAAAGTTTATGCTAATATTACCGCTATGATATAATCTACGCTAATGAATAACACAGAAAATATTTTTACAAACAATTAATAACAATTTATTTGAAGTTTAATATTTATAAGCAGCAAGTACATATAAATAATCACATCATATACAAATAAAATGATCTAAAACAAATCAAAAGACGTAGATGTGTTTTAATTTAACTTTATGAAAATTTAACTAAATGAAATTAATTAAACAAAATTCTTTGTCAACAAATTTTTGGTATACGGATTAAAAGAACTAAAAAAATTAAAAAATTAAAAACCTTACAAATAAATTTCATGCACATTTTAAGATGTACCCTCTAAAGAATTTTTTTATCGATTAATCGTTCATTTATGAACAATTTATCAACGATAAATTATCATACAACATATAATGTTTTTTAATTTAATTCACACTATATGACAAAGACCACGATACGACAAGTAATACAAATTTACAGGCATATAACCTGACATATACAATACGCGTTTACAAAATTTTGCCTCCTCTCAGTTTTCATACGTAGTATGTTTTGATCAGTCAGAATATAAATACGTTCAAACGTATGAAAATAAGCAAAAAAATTATATAGACATTTCCATTTCATTGTAATGATTAAATTAAATAACTATGGAATAATACAATTCGAAGATGAAAAGCACTGCATATTATTTTAATATTCCACTCAACACACAATTACAATACATGATACACAATTTTACCAAACAAACATCTGTCTCTAATGATTTGAAAAAAATGAATCTCTTTATAAAATACCATTTGACAAAATATTATGGACAAAATATCATATTATAATTTACCTATATTAAAATTATTATAACTGAATTACGATTTAAAAATAACAAATCAAATAAAAACAATAACAAAACAAAAACACTCTATAATCACTGATTAAATTAATTTTCAAACACATACTATTCTTACATACTAATTATATACAATATTTACTGTTTACGTGAATATATATAATATGTAAGAGTCACAATCATATGTACAAACTAGTTAGCTACACTATTCTTTGGTTTTCGATGTGTTGATAAAATTTATTGACACAATTGAAAGATATATCGAGCAAAAAATGTTTACTTTAATTTTATTAAATACAATTGTATCATCATTTACATACGAGATTAATATGTATTTAAATTAATTCAGTAATATATATTAAATAAACATTTATTAATTTCGCACGTTATATTTATCTTTGATTTATACATTGTACTTCAAGTATTAAGTAACTTAAGTAACACATTATACATCTTTTTGTTTTTGGATTCTTATTAATATTTTACTGTTTTATTTCATATTTTTTAAAAAAATTAATAAAACATTTTAGGTCATGCAGTGTCTTAAATGCAGTTTAAGGCAGAAGTTAGCTTTTTGTAAACAGCATTTACGGCTTCCTAGGGACGTAAAATATAGTTCGCACATGAGAAATAAACGTAAATTCTTTTTCTCTCACGATTACAACCCTCGGCTTCGTCTCGGGTGTAAACTTCGCACGAAAAAAAGGATTTACGATTTTATCTTCCTTGTTACAAAGTATACTATTTGCCAAGTATTGAGGAAGCTCCACGTTTAAATGTTTAAATTAAATAAAATATTTCAGTTCTATAAGCACAATTAAAGAATTTTAAGATTTATGCATGGAGCATACGTCTAGAATTTGAAAGTATAATTTTCTTTTTCTTCTACGTGCTAGAAACAACAAACAAAGAAATACGAATTAAAGCTATCAGGACAATTCGAACATTTCTCTTGTAATCACGATTTCTATGTACAGAATATCATTAAATATACTTAAACCTACAATTCTTTTTTTTACAAATGAAAAGCCTTCAGTGCACAGCCTTAATTCGCCAGCTATTCGCAATTTTCAAAGTATTTTGCAGGTCGATTACTTTCAAGTTACACGACGATCAATTTATGCTTACCGCGCTATTGTCTTCTTGTTCATGATTGGTATGCGCTGATCTAAGTGTAGGTCTTGTGTAGTGTAGTAGCATTTGTATAACAATAGTAAATAACAACAAATATATTTGTTGCTGAATCTTATCTGGTTTTCATTATTTAGCAGACAATTAATCGCAACACGGGCCAATATTCAAGAAGATATGTGACTTCATTTATTTCACACTTTCATCCGGTTTTGGAACAAAAAGGATCAACATGAAACACACTGCAAACATTACAATATTAGTATAGAAAACCATAATTTGAATCATCTATTATCTCTTTTTCTTCTAATTTTATATTTATATGAATGAATTATTGTTGATAATTAATTATTTGAACGAAAACTTTTCTTGTAAACACTGAACAAATATTATTGTATATTTCTTTAATAAAATTTAATTAACACCAAAAGCAGCAATTTATTAAAAATAACACAAAAAACAATAAATAATTCAAGACAAATATTCTCTACAATAAATCTAGCGCCCATTTCCCATAATTTTGATAAAAATTTTCATAAAAAAACTTTGTGAATTGCCATTACTACGACCTTTTTTCAAATTGATTTTAAATCTTAACTTAAATCTTAATAAAAAATTTTGCAAATTTTAAACAAAAATGTGCAAATTTGTGTTTAAAATATATCAATCACCGTTCAAAAGACACTCTCGTCACAGCTTTAATCAAATTTCTTGTAATATTTCCTAAGCTATTTTTTACGTATAGCTTATCAAGGCTATTATATATTGTATAAAAAATTGTTTCAATACTAATCATAATATTCATTAATAACTTACGCAAGACAAAAGAAGCTAGGGATGAAATCGATATGAAACATCCATATTGTAGTAAAACTGGAAATAAGATGCTCCCTGTAACTGCACCGATTCTACCTAACATTAACACAAGACTAACCGCAGTGGTTCTGCAAAACATGCGAAACTACATTATATCAAACAATAGCGTTTTATCAGTACAATCTATTAGAAGTGTATTTTATTACCTTAGACAAGTGGGAAACAGATTTACAGTAATCGCAATTATAAGATTGGCAGTAGTAGCCATTAAAGCCACAAATAAACAAATAAATACAAGAGTCATAATTGTGCTTGTCGACCAAATCATGGCAAATAAAAAGCAGAATGGACCGGCAATAGTAATTACTGAAAAAGATGAAATTTTTATGACATTATCTATATTTTATTAACACGGTTCTAACTATAATTGTTCAGGCGTCTTAAATTTAAAATGCTTACTTATTAATTTCTTTGGATTTACATGAGAAACGAGAAATCCAGCGATGAATATGATAACAATACTACTGGAAGCGACTATTATATTATTTGTATATACATTTGTATGAATAAATGTCTGAAAGAAATTATTTTTACATTAGATAGTATAGTATGTGTATAAAACAGTTATAAGATATAAGTTATTATTAGTATTAATAGGCACAATTATAGAACAAGTTGTTTGTTATTCATGAACGTACTTTAAATTAGAAATGAATGATACATTAACAAAGATGCATTTTTGACGGTCAAACATTTTGTTCTGTCAATGACGCATTATTTGACCGTCACGTGACCGTTACTGACAGTCTCAAATTTTTACATAACAGAAAGTCTTTTTTTTGTGTTTTTGACGGTCAAAAGTTTAAAAATTTCACATGACATGACACGCTTTTTAAAATATTATATGAATAAAATATTATATTATTGATATTATAAGCAAATCGTCACACTTTAACTGCACTTCATAAAATTTTAGAATTAAAATTACAAATCGTTCAATTTAAAACAAAAACTCTTTTCTCGTCTATATCGATGTTTATTTGACCGTCAGAAGAATATTCATCATGTCATGTCAGTCAGATTTGTAAGATCTTCCTAAGTGACTGTCATGACAGTCATTGTCACATGACCGTCGTGTATCTCTGTGAATAATGAAATAAATCAATTGTATATTATTTAAAAATTTCTTACAGCTTAAATAAAGGATGGCTTAAATGTAAGATAAAACATTATAATCATATTTATTGTAAATATTCTTGTAAAGTTAATTTATTTAAGAATATTGTTCTATAATTGTATTTTTTAATTATTACTACTTAATCATTTAATACAACTTTCAGTCCAGTAAAAAACGAGATTCAACTGAAATTTGTCCATTCAATTTTGTGTATATACTTACATTTGTACATGTGAAACTGTTTACTGTTTCATTTGTTTCTTTATGTGAAGCATCCAAAATAGTGCAGAATGTTTCAGTAACGTTGGGATTTTTAGACAAAATAGAAAACACGTGTGGTTGCCAAAGACGTATGGTATTAGCTCTAAAAGAAACAAAAAAATTAAAGCCAAATCGTTATAGATATATTTATGTAATTGTTGTAATGAATTGCTCAAACTTACGATAAGTATGCACAAAATTGTCCCAAAGTAACGAGTATAAGTCTTGATAAATACCACTTCGTAAGAAGAGGCTTCATTTGACTAAAACCATTACGTATACCACCGTGAGATTTTTCACTTTTCACCGCTTCTATACCCTGGTTTATAGAATTATCCATACATTCATATTCTAATGATTCAACCTTCAACAGAAAATAAATCATTTTACTCACATTATATAAACATTATTTAATGAAAATGTATGTTGTACAATAACAATTTTAAATATTATAATACTCTATATACAATGAAATTCACTGTACATAGAATGACATCGATAATCGCAATGAAATGTAGAAAATGTAAGATTTATATTTTCTAAAAGTACCAAAAATACACGATTCATGCATGTCCAATTATAACAACAGAAATACATTATTCATAAAAAATTCTTAATATAATTACGGAAAATGTAATTAAAAGTTATTTACCTAAAAATAAAAATTTGATTGAATAACTAAACCGTGAAAACCTGTCGTGAATAATATTATCATATACTTCAATATTTCAATAAACACTTTTGTTCATTTTAATGTAATTACCGGATAATTATCTTCTGGTAAGCCAGTATTCATTGAAAAGATCCGTTTAAAAACTCCCAGTGCTTCCTCGTTTCGTCCTTTGCTCATCAGAAACTTTGGACTTTCCGGAAAAAAACTTAGACATATTGCTCCGATTAAAGATGGCAAACCACACAAAGATAAAAATATACGCCAGGAATTGTATTGAAATGAAATTCCAGATGAATTATTGTATATGACGATATTCCAGTTTTCTGGTATTACGAGCAAAGCTAAAACTGATCAGGAATTTTGATTAGCAAAATTTCAATTAAATAGTAACAGTAAATAGATATAAATACCTCCATTGACAATATTCCCAAAAGATGCAGCCAGCGCAACACGAAGTAAGACCTGCGGTCTACTTTTTGTTGCATGAAATTCTGCAGCGTAAGACATAGTAGCAGCATAAGCTCCACTAACACTGAAATGAATGTATGTAAGTAAGAATGATATATCCACTAGATAATATTCAAAATTGCTTTGCCGAATGTAAAAATGAAATATTTACATGAATCCACTGATGAATTTAAATCCCACAAGCATCCATGTATTTTGCGATAAACCACTTAGTATATTACAAATACCATCTATCAAATATCCATAAACAAGTACGTTCTTTCGACCAAATACGTCTGCTATGAATCCCCAAATTAAAGAACTTGAAACCATACCTAAAATAAGCAAAATTTTTTATAATTACTTTTTTTTTATTTTTTATTAAATTTCAATATCCACCTGATCTTCTAAGCATTCGTAAATTTTACTGTAGTATATTTAAAAGATTGTTTTAATTTACCGGCATAAGTTCCTGCATTCAAGATGCCCTTACGCAATAATGTTAACTCTAAATCACACTCTGCTGGTGTTAAAATCATCGAAACATTAGCAGTATCGATATTTGTCGCCCAGGAAACAGGAATAATTGAAAGAAACAATAGAATATTGAATTTTCCATAGCCGGTTCTTAATATTGCATCTTCAAAATTCACACCTTTATTGTTATTCTGTGGTATATTCTGATTATTAATTGCTGTGAAAATAAATAATACAGTTCATGAATAATAAGTTCACACAAAATGAAAATATCAAATCGTATTAATATTTAACTTACAAATCTCTATTTTACCAGCATGTTTTGATTCCTTAAACATCGTTTTTGTTGTGTTAAGTAGTTTCATAAAAATAGAATTATTATTCGACAACATTTTGAGTGCTGAACTGTCTTAGGCTTAGTGGACATACTGAACTCCTTGTTTTATGTTTAAATACTGAAATCAATAGGCAAAGGTTCCTTAATTTTGATGCAGTTGATTTACGTTAATTAAAAAGTGGGGATTAGACAAACGATGTATCTTAAATATTGTGAACGCACAATGAATCCTATTAGACATAAATTATACTAACTTGAGCGTCAGAAACAGGCATATGAAACGTCAGGAGTGACGTGTCTTTTGTAATATGCTTCAAGAATTATGACGCTGAATTCTCCATTTAGATAGAATATTTTTAGATTTTGTTAATTGGTTAAATTGTATTAACACTTTTTTTTATATTATTCTTAAATCCATGTATCACAGGAATGTAAAATGCGGTAAATGATATAATTAAATATCATCTCTTATCATTTATTTTTCTTAAATGCAGACTTCTTTTCAAAGAAATAATTTCTGAAATAAGAAAAAACAGGTGATGACACATATAAAATATTCCTGGTATTTCTAAGAATATTTTTGCTTTTTAAAGTTCAATTTTTACGAATTACATAAAGAAAATAAATATACACCAAGTACAAGAAACGAGACACCAAAAAAATTTTTCATTTTTTCCCACATTCAAAGGAAACACACGAAAAAAATTGCTGATGACAAACTCAATTACCTTTTTCTTTGTATTAATACTTTTTCATATTAATTCCTTTATTTTTGTGTTTTAATTCTTTTAAGACACTTAACGTATTCGAAATGTTTATTATAATTTTAATTATGTTGCAAACATAAATTTACAACTTACGCTTTCCTGTTGTGTTATCAAAGTGATGATAGACACATTGTAAATATATAAAAGTGTATATATATTTTGTATTCAGTGAATTTCGATAGATCGATACAAATGTATTATATAATAAATACACATTTTTATTTAAAAAAAGTCTTTTTTTTAATTTAAGTCTTATTTTTAAGTTTTATATTAAAAATTACTCAACTACAATTTTTTTTATTATAATACATATAATAAAATATACATATTTTAAAGACAAAAACAATAATCATTATAATAGTCGTATACCTTTGCCAAAGTTAGTGGATTTCAGGCATGGGCAAAACTTAAAACTGTAGAAAACTCGATACTAAACAATATTCTGATACAAGTTATTGGATATGAGTGTAAATGTCCGATAAATGGATCAAAAGTATCGGATATCGCTGCAAAGGTCCACTACTTTATACAAAATATCGGATATTGCTGCAAAGGTCCAATACTTTGATACAAAATATCGGATATTGCTGCAAAGGTGCAATACTTTGACACAAAATATCGAATATCGGCGCAAATATCCGATACTTAGATACAAATTATAGGATATCGGCGCAAATATCCAATACTTCGACCTCTACATTTTCCACTCAGTGAAGTAATATACTATTTATGCACTAAGATAATTAATAAAAAAAAACTGAATATGTATTTAGCATTTAGTACCTGGCATATTTTTATATATATAAGTTATTAAATTATATACGAAAAGTTCTTCAATAACAAAATTGATTTTTTTATAATTGTGATATTGTTCTTTTCCTTAAAGAAAAATAACCTCCACTTGCAAAAACTTTTACGGAAAAACTGAAATTTTTTGCATCGTATTCGCAGCTTTGACGAGGGGTGGAGGCTTAAGTTATATGAATAATTATTTATATAACTATGTTATATAAATAATATATATAAAACGAATTAATGCGAATACTATCATCAAATTTCATGGAAAATCCAATGCCATGTCAATGCCAAGCCAATGCCATGCCATGCCATGCCATGCTATGCCATGCCATGCTATGCTATTCTATGCCATGCCATGCCATGCTATGCCATGCCATGCTATGCCAAGCCATGTCAATGCCATGGCAATGCTATGTCAAGCCAAGTCAATAAAAATTTTTGCAAGAAACAATTTTTTACAAAAAAAAGGTAAAAAAATGGGGGAGAGTAAAAAGAAAAGGGTAAAAAATTGTTTTGCAAAAAAAATTAATTCCAAAACAAAAAATTTTTGCACAAAAAAAATTTGAAAAAAAAATTAGAGGGTGGGGGTAGAGGGTGAGAGAGAGAGGGTGGAGGGTACAGGGGTAGAGGAGTGGTAGGGGTGTTAGAGGTGGTAGAGAGAGAGGGCGAAGGGTAAATGGGCAGGGAGGAGGGG
>JABFPJ010006353.1:0-11017 GCA_022817425.1 Gryon sp. ZL-2020
AAAAAAAAAAAAAAAAAAAAAAAAAAAAAAAAAATAAGATAAGCGTGTGCCTCAAAAGTGCCTTAAAATGGATTATGTAAACATTCATAGGGTTGAATACCATTGATCGAATCTATGAAATCTACTAAGATCAGTTATGAAAAAGACATCTAAAGATATTTCTCAAAGTCTAAATTATTTAATAACATATGGTCTTATTTTTATATTGTATGTGATTTATTCGCATTGCGAAATATCTTAACTATATGCAGAATTATGATATAATATAATATATAAATGTCAACAGATAAAAACAACATTTATTCTTTATTTTTTTTTATATTAATATTTAAAATTGCATTTATTTTGATTTATATTGTAAAGTTATGATTAATTTTATAATTAAAGCTTTTTAATTTATATTTTTTGTATTTATACTTATTATATAACGAAATATTCAGAAGATCTAACTCAATTGTCTATTAATTGAATACCCTTATTTATCCTTTCTTCTTATAGATTCACACACACTTGGTAAATGGTCGTCCTGGGGCATTCGAGCAAAGTTCGAGCATTCAGTATTTCACGCGCGCACGATTCATTCGGCTTCGATTTCAAGGCTTACATCGAAACGGCGATACTATAGCTGACAAGAGAAGAGCATTTTACTCAGTGAAAGAAATTAATATAATGGGACGCTGTGTCTGTTCCGGTCACGCGTCACGATGCAAATTCAATGCTCATCATGGGGTGAGCACTTCACACGCAGACATTATTTTGTTCATTAGTATAAACTGATCAATGCTTTGTTTCTTACTGCATAACTTCATTTGTACAATTTATTTCTTTATTATTTAAACTTTTTAGTGCCACTTTTAATTAAATTATATTATTCTATCTCACTGAATATTAAAGTTTATTTGACTGTACTTTACAAATATAAGTGGAACTTAATAATGATGATTTATTTGCTAATTCGTATTGGTAAAATCTAAACATAGAATAGCGTACTTTCTTTGATTTCAGTGTGAATATTTACCGACGAAATAAATCTGCTACAAGAGTAATAAACGTGTCATTCACATTACCGCTGACACTTAGTTCACTGTAACAGCAAATTTTCTGTAAATTATTAGTCATTCAAAATTCTGCCTCGTAAATTTAAAAACCTTTTAATTACAATAATTAATTACAAAAATATGGTTATACTTGTACTTCACATTCATTGTAAAATACAATATTTGTTTAATATATGTACTTAAGATAATAAATGCACTTTGTTTCATAGGCAATAATTTTATTCACTTAAATTATGTAAACATTATATAAACAATCAATAATATACTATTGCTTTTAGCATATAAATTTTAGATAAGAAGTAAATTCAAACATATATCTAATGAAATGTAGTAATTTTCTTAGAAAAAAATTGATCAATGATTTCATTTATTTAATAGATTTTTTTTATATACACAGCGTCAAGAATGTGATTGCGAAAGGCACACTTGTGGGGAGGGCTGCGAAAAGTGTTGCCCCATGTACAATCAAGTTCCCTGGAAACCTGGAATAACCGGACAAATATTTCACTGCGAGAAATGCAACTGTCATGGACATGCCACGTCTTGTCGATACGATGCAGAAATAGAGCAGGACAAAAAGTCTCTGGATATTCGCGGAAAATACAGCGGAGGAGGAGTTTGTCTGAATTGTACAGTAAGAATAAGAAAATTTTTAACTACAACGTTGAAACAAAATTTAATTTCAATGAAAAACATAATTAATATTTATAATATATTTTATTGGATTTATTTTATATATTTTTTTTGTTCAGTGATTTAAATACTTTTTTTGTACATTATTTGTCAATTTTTAGGATAACACCGCAGGACTAAATTGTGAAAGATGTAAAATCGGTTATTACAGGCCAGAAGGAGTGCTGCCAAATGCACCAAAACCATGTTTACCCTGTGATTGTAATGAAAATACAAGCACAGGGTATTGTGTTCCTGATGATTCACTCACTTCTATTGGAAAGGTATACAATGGTCAATGAATAAAAATATAGTTCTCAAATTTCTCTAAAAGAATAAATTTTATTATAATACGATATATTTTTAAATATCATTTCAATATGATATTTAAAAATATACAACTTATACATTTGTTAAGATCTACTTTAATGCTGAATTAATTATTTATTCTTAATCTTAAAAATAGTGCATGTATAAAAAAATCATAGTAAAGAAAGAAAAACAAAAAATATTAAATATTATCATAATGCTTAAATATAATTCTTAATTTACATTTATAAATTGTATTGGAATAAAAATTGCAGATTGCAGGAGCGTGTGAGTGTAAATTTGGTTTCGCCGGTCAGAAATGTGATCATTGTGCTCCAGGATTTCGACAATATCCAAACTGCACTCGTTGCCCTTGTGATTCACGTGGTGTATTGCCGTCACACGACTGCGAGGGTGACTGTCTCTGTAAAGCAAACGTCGTTGGAGAATTTTGCGAGCACTGCAAACCAGGATTTTTCGGCCTGACGAAAGACAATATAGAGGGTTGCGTTCCTTGTGACTGTTTTGGCGTGACAAATGAATGTCGTGCGTCGAGGGTATCTTATAGCACGGTACGCAATTAAACGTTTTGCTTTTGTACTTCTTTATGATATTCAATTACTTGAAAAATATTTCTTGCGCGTACTATGCCTAAACATCAATTAAAAAGCACGTACAGAATAACAAACAAGCAATTATTCTGCTAAATAAAAGAAAGAAAAAACATTAAAATACTAGAGGGAATTATGAGAATAGTTTTTGTCTCGTTTTCCTGTACATTTATTTTATGTTTTGTGTGCTATAGTAATATAAGGTGTATTTTGATTTAGATATCAACATTAGACGACTGGTTGGTGACGGATATTAACGCTTCCCGACCTGTCGTACCATCATATGACAACGAAACCGAAATGCTTACTATCACAGCTTATGAGGTAGATTACGAAAGTCCATATTGGCTTGCACCATCAGTTTATGGCGGAAATCGTTTATCTTCTTACGGAAGTAATCTGACCTTTAGAGTCACATGGAGCGTAATGCGCGGAGACACGAGCGGGAAACCAACTATTGGGCCTAATATGATTATTGTTGTAAGTATAATAACAGTCGTTATTCACTTCAACGTTAAATAAAATCTATAGAAGTATTTATTTCAGATTTAATACATATTGGTATTTTTTAATACATATTAAGTATTTAATCAAAAACATTTTGTTTGTTTTCAACTTCTTTTTACATAAAATTATTTAATTCTACTTTTAATTTAAGTTTTTCTACTTCGAAGTAAAATAATTTTATTAGAATAGTTATAATAATGAATAAAAAATAAAACTAAATACATAAAACTTGTTATGATTAGGGCAGAAATGGAATGCGGATTGCTTATGGCGAAGAGCAATACAATGGACAAGAAGCAGAAATTACAGTACATTTGTACGAACGAGGATGGTATCATGTGCGAAGTGAAGTGCAGGATATCGCTACTAGGTACAGAAGAACTGAATATCGCGGCGATGTTGTTACAAGAAGTCAAATGCTTCGAGTTCTTGCCGACGTCAAACATATTTTGATAAGAGCGCAATATCACTCGGAACAAATTGAAGGAAGGTACTTAAGTATGATATTATGAAATAATTGAATCGATTATTTTATTTGTATAATGAGCATATTTTACTTATAAACAACGTTTATTATTTTAAACTACTTTTATTATATATTTAAGAGCTTTACAAATGACTTTCAAATAAAATGATAATTTATTATTTGTAAAAGGAATATTCATAGTTTAAATAAATAATGAAAATGAACAAATAATTATTTTGTAAGTTATAACAAGTTATTTTTGTAAATGTATACTGATGTTTCTTATTTTAGTTTGGAAGTGGTATTAATGAAAGCTGGAGAGATTTCATTGGATAACGACGAAGGTAACAGTTTAGTGGAAATGTGTTTGTGTCCTGAAGGTTACAGTGGATCTTCATGTGAAGAGTGCGCCTGGGGATATGTTAAAATTGAAACAAACAGTTCCAATTATCATCAAAGTCACATTTGTGTTAAATGTGATTGCCATAATCATGCTGAATCGTGTGATCTTTTTATGGGTGAATGCAAAGTAAGTATGAATTATAACATTAACCTTATAAATATAATTATAGTTTTACATTTTTTGTTATAACAGCTTCATACAAAATGCATTATGTCTGCAAAAAAAGTTGTTCTTTCTCAATTTACAAAGATATTATTATTTTTAAATTATATACTTCTGAGTATTAAAAAATTATACAATAATGTGTAATATTTTTTAGATATTAATACATAATATTTTTATTTTTATTTAAAATAATAATTCTTATTGTAACAATAAAAATGTTGATGTGTATAGAATTGCATCCATAATACTGCTGGTCTGAAGTGCGAAAGATGTGCAACTGGCTATTACGGTAATGCAACAAGAGGAACACCAGATGATTGTAAACAATGCGCTTGTCCACTGCACATTCAATCAAACAACTTCAGTCCAAGTTGTCAGTTGGAGAATCCAAGTGATATTAACAGTGGCTACGTATGCACTCAGTGTCCCAAGGGGTACACTGGTGATCACTGTGAAAGGCAAGTTACCATCATTATGTATTATTATTATTCTTTCATCGCGTCATCTTATCTTTATTATCGAAAATATATCATATGATAAATATCAAATTATTATATCATCATGTATCTTTAAAAATTGTATAACATTATTTTGTTTTTATTAATTTTCATCTTCTTTTCCTTTTGTGTTAAATCTTCTTCATTTCAGTAAAAAGAGTTGAAGTATTACATATATTAGAATTACAATGGAACGATAATATTGTTTCACAAAAATAAAAAAGAAAAAAATTGAAATGTAAAAATATTGAATGTACATACTTTAATTGATTATAATGTATCATTATAAATGATTTAATTATTCATACTTTTTTTTATTATAGTTGTGATTTTGGATATTTTGGGAACCCAATGACTGTTAATGGAACATGTCAACCTTGTTCTTGCAACGGGGGTGCTTGTGATGTCGAAACGGGACAATGCTTAGAATGTCGTGGTAATACTGAAGGCTGGAAGTGTGAAAAATGCAAAGAAGCACATTTTGGCAATCCTCTTGAACAAAACTGTATGCGTAAGTATTTTATTTTAGATTGGCATGAGATAACAATTAGTAATAACAAAAAAGTGAAAATGAAAATTTTCATTCATCAAAATAATAATTGTACTTTTCAATTATTATTTTGAAATTAATGATCTTAATTCTTTAATTATCATTGAATATATTTAATTTATTTATTTTGATAAATGTTAATAAATTATTTTAAATAATGCAGATTTCTGCATCATATCGATTGTAATTAACTTTCTTTGATGATAAAGAATTTTCAGTGATCGGTAGCTGTTTAAATCGGATGTTAAATCGGCTAAACAAGATTCCTACTTTATCATTAGAAAATAAAATGCCTTCAAAAGATATGAATCGAGTTATAAAAGGCATGCACAATATGATTTCATTTAAAATTGTGTATTAATAATTTTATTAATCAATTAAAGTATTAAATACATATAAAATTACATATAAAAACTCTGAATTAAATTTTCAATTTTTTTGTAATGCAATATTTCTATTATTTTTTTGTCTTTAAATAAGCATGATTTTAAATTAAAAAAATGATTTAAACTAATAATAATAATTTATTAGTTTAAATGTTTTTCTTATTAAAACTTATGTTTACTTAACAAAAAATATTTTAATATTATAACAGATTTATTATGTTATAATTTATTTGAATAAATGTTGAGTTCATGTAAAATTGTTAATTTTGAAAAATACAATTATTACAGCTTGTGAATGCAGTACTTTTGGTAGTTCGTCGGACATTTGTGATCCAGTTACTGGTCAATGCGAGTGTATAGGATATTACGGTGGACGAGATTGTTCACGTTGCATTGAAGGTTACGGAAACGTGACTGCAGGTTGTCGAATGTGCGATTGTGATATCGGAGCCACCAGTGGACTGTGCGATCAAATCACCGGCGTCTGCAATTGCAAAAGTGGTGTTGTAGGAATCCGATGTGATACCTGTGCACCGGAACACTATGGTTACTCCATTCATGGATGTCAGGGTAAGTTAATGTTTTTCATTAATTGTTAAAAATGTAGAGCAACTTATTAATCGAACTATCATTTCATATTTTAAAAATAATAAATCTACAATGATACTTGTAGTTTTTGCATGCAAAATAATGTTTTTAAACATATAAATATTTAAATTAAAACAAAATATTTTAATAATAACGTAAGTATTAATTATATAAATAAAATAATACAACGGAAATACCGCATGAGTAAAGGGAAAAAACCTCATAGAAAAATATTTATTTTTTATTACAAAATTGTTCCTCTCAGAAATTACTTCTTTCGCTTGTTGAAATTGAAGCCCTTATTTGATTGTTACAATGAGTGTGTCCACGCAGATTGTCTGGCGTTGTTAAGATTGGTGCGCGAGATTTGATGTACTCGCGCCGACTCGAGCCGACATATCCACTTCTATACAAAGAGGAATACTTCTCGAGAGACACTTTGATTATACCGTATAACACAAGCGCTGAATGATCTCATAATGTTAAGATCTAACTCAAAGATGTATTTTCACGCAAATATGAAGCTATAATTTAAACTCCTATTATTTTATACTAACTTATACAAATATTATTCCATCAGTTTCTTAAGTAATCAAGTTTATCTATGAATTCTAGTTTCTTTTTTATTTCTTGTAAATTTTTTGCGTGGCAAATTCAACATCATTTATCTTTAGCTCTCCGATCAAGTCTACTCGACAAAGTTGCTTTAACATAGCAACTTTACTACATAGAAAAACAATGAAAGACAAGACACGTTAAATGCTGGAATAAACATATTCCTAGCAATGACAAAAATACAAACTACTACGATACGCCATTATCATGTAAAGCAAATTATCGCTTATTAAGGTCTATAAATTGTTCTCCAGCAAGTAATTATGTTGTAGATACTTTTTCAACATATTTGTCTAAGTGGATGAACCAAGCAGCCGTCTTGGATACGCTTCGGCGAACGGTAACTCAGCTGGCCTTTTAACATAATTGCGATAGTGATATTCTCAAATATTCACTTCATTCAGAACAACTGCACGCCCGTTAATAACCAAACAGGCTTTTAATGGCGCGAGGATATGATTCCGCATGGCTTTGCATACTCGACATTCTTTTTTGTTTCTTCTACTTCTTCTTCTTTTTTTATCTTCTTTTCTTTAAAACTTTTTTATCTTTCCTTCTTTTTTTTCTTATGCTGTAAAGATGACTGGTTGACTCGCGAGCGTTTATATTTCAACTTTATTTATTTACGTTTATCTTTGCCTCGCTTTTAAGCGTAGCGCAACGTCACTTACCTTGGATACTCGCGAGAGAAGACGCATCAACAGTCCAATAAATGTGTACTTTTGAATCGACGATGATCCCAACGCTATGTTGGAATATGTTATGTCCATTCGTCTCTCTCTCCTTTTCACTCTCTGTCTGACAAAACTCTTGAGATATGAAGTGTTGCGTTTCCGACATTGCGCATAGCGATTGTCTGATACCAGTTTATAGAATCACTTATCTACGTCAAGGGTCCATTTTCAGAAACATCTATTGTCAGAATGACACGGGATGAAAATGATACCAAGTCATGACATATGTTAGGTGGCGATAACGCTTGTGCACGATCCACACTAAGTGCAAGCTCATATTCACCGATTCATTCAGAAAGGTTTAGTTGATAGATAACTGATTGTCAAATTTATCTAATTAATCGAAAACATTTAATTATGTTTTTTAAAAAGTACAAATGAAATTGTAATGGTAGAAATAT
The DNA here is from genome assembly GCA_022817425.1 of Gryon sp. ZL-2020. Taxonomy (NCBI): domain Eukaryota; kingdom Metazoa; phylum Arthropoda; class Insecta; order Hymenoptera; family Scelionidae; genus Gryon; species Gryon sp. ZL-2020. The sequence goes on from JABFPJ010006353.1 coordinate 7,963, forward strand.
TCAAAGAAAGAAAAGTTAGAAATAAATAAGAAAACAACAGAAAGAGATGATGCGATAATAATAATTATTTAAAATTATTGACTTTTAATGATTTTAAAATAATATAAATAAAAGATGATTTATTTATCAGTGCTATTGATTATGTTAAATCAGACTTGCAATAAATAAATTAAATTACAATTAAACGGAATAATAAACGTATAATAAAGAATAATGTCTATTTTGAAACTTAATATTAAAATTACACGTATCAATTCAATTACAAACTTGTCTTGTTGCTTAATTTCTTATACATTTCTTTTCATTCAGTAAAGTTAATAAGTTTGAAATTAATCAACTGAGTTAATACTAGGATCTTATAGCATAATGAAACTCGCAGCAAATTGAATCTGTTATTTAGCACCTATAATTACTGGAAAACCTGACATCTTATGAATTGGATAAATGTTTTCTTTTCTTTGTTTTTATTTTTATTTTCTGCTTTTTGATTGACAGAAACTTTTTCCCGTGTCTTTTGAAGATACGTTAAATTATTAGAGGCAAAAAATGCAACGGCAAAATACTTTTTTATTTTTTGTTGAAATGAAAAATCATACCGAAAAAATAGAAAAGTTGACAGTTACATTGAGGAAAACTGTACTTTAACATTTTTATAATCATTTTGAAAGTTAGCTTATAAGAATGTATATAAAAAGAAATTGTTGCTCCAACCCCAATACATAAAATATCGACAAGAAAACTGTCACGTTTTCAACGATAAGCTTAATGTCAACATGACAGGAATATTTTAAATACAATTTATTATGGAAATGAATCAGCCAATATTAACATATCAATTTGTAATTGAAAACACGTTGAATTATGAGCTCATTGTCTGGTCAATGAATATAAAGTAATATGAGCGGCAGAAGTTGATTTGAACGAAAAGCTCAAACATCGAGACAGTTCGGACAAAACTTAGGAATAATCGTGCTAGTACATAATAGCATTTTAATCCTGCGGCTAAATAATGACTACTCACTAATGGAACGAGAACCGCACTAATTATAAAGCACCTCAGGTCACAGAGTAGATTCACCTACGCGCACGCGGCTGTGCATACGCTGAGCTGGTTCTCTACTTACTTTTGCTCCGTAAATAATTATCCATTTTTGTCCACTTGCAACTCATTATAATTCGATAATAATAAATCGTACATTAACCTGCCTGCTGAGCTATTTGCACATTTGCTTCAGTCAATTTAAAGAGTTCAGGCATTCAGAGATTTGGTCTCTAATTGATCTAATGTTAGTTTAAACGAGAGATCTAAAATCAAAGATATGAAAAATGCATAAAATGTAATGAGTTTGTTATATTTTAAATATGTGGTTTAATATAAAAATTAATAGTAGACAAGAAAATAAACTTTTGAAATAAAATATGCGTAGGATGCTGGGATGTTTAATTTATTTTTTAGAATATAAAATAAATTGAATTATAAATAAAATTATCTAAAGAAAGATCTACTTTAATTGAGTAATTTTTTACATTTAGTTTAATTTTACATTTGAATATTAGAAGTAAAGTTACTGCGTTTCTAAAATTGAAACCAAATTATACATTATAAAAGTTCAAAATTGTATAATGTGTAAATTTTATTAATAGAAAACGATTTGTTTAAAATCATAGATAATAAAGTAGTGAATAAAAAATCAAATCGAATAGTACGAGGATAAAATAATCGATTAGAAGTAATCAGTTTGTACATCAATGCTAAGTAAGAAGTGCGAAATAAGGAGCGATCAGTAGACAAGGTTAAATAATCAAAGAAAAGTGATGAATGAGAAATAATCAATTCCAAATAATCAATGTGTATCAATCAATGAAAAATGATCGATGATAAGTGTAATTGATGAGAATATTAAATAAGACGTTATCAGTGCAGTGTGATCAATGACAAATAATGAATGAAAAGCAGTGATATAACAACTGATAATAAAAATACAAAAATTGTAAGAATTCAAAGTGAAAAAAAATTTTACTTATAAATTATTTGTTTATTCATTCACATTCACTTCATTTATATATTTATTATGTCTGTTAATTAGCAGATTAATTTGTTTAATGAAAAAAAATTGTTACGCAATAATGAAATGAAACATTGAAAAATGTGATTGAATTTAGCATTTGAAAGTGGCATTCGCACGTGAATGCATTCGCGCATTAAGTCAATGAATTGAATTGCGTTAACGTTACACAGCATGTTGAATTTTTGTGTATGTAAAATGCGTATCTGTCGTTACTGCGGATTCGATCATGTGTACACACTTGGTACCACGCTCAACATATAGGATATCGTAGGCGTACGTCTAATTCATAAAACAACGCAGCAAGACGCGGCTTAGTTGGGGGAGGGGGAGGAATCTGCGCCTATTTGCACCTTGGGCTTGCTAACTTCGCGGTCCCACGCAGTGTTTCCAGCCAGCACTCATGGATAATCAATTTTCAGACGCAACGCTAATTTCCATAAACCGAGTTCTCTCAACTTTTAAACTTTTCTCGTATGTACGACAATGCGCGTAACTTATCTTATACTCATTCAGCTCACATATTTTTCATTCATTTTTATTTTTAACATTTTCCATCTACTTCTACGACATCGTATTATGTAAAATTTTATTTTTTTAAGTGTATTTTTTATGAAAACGAAAAACATGCTGCACATATTATCACATTCTATCAGAAGTTCTGAAACATTAAATGAAAATTATATGCTATAAGTAAAATAACTTGCTTTATGATGCTAACGTATTGCTGTTTAAATAGCACGTTTTATTATACATACTAAATTTGATAAGTTGAAGTTAGTTTTATAAATCTTAGTGGTGAATACAGCTAATTACAGATTCATTTTATACACTGACAATCATAGATCTTGAATTTTTATTCTTTTTAATAGCATTCTGAATCCATCGGCAAAAAATCATCAATTTTGCTGTGAAAAACAGTAAAAATGAAAGTTATTTTAGTAAATATTTACGTTATTTTCTTCATAAATTATTGTTTTTAACAGTAA
>JABFPJ010006354.1:0-11016 GCA_022817425.1 Gryon sp. ZL-2020
AAAAAAAAAAAAAAAAAAAAAAAAAAAAAAAAAAAAAAAAAAAAAAAAAAAAAAAAATGAACAAATCATTTAAAAAGGTTGCTTTTGAGTTGAACTTAGCGTGAGAACTTGCTAAAAATAGACGGTCAGAATGAAACAAAAAGTGGCGCGTGAAGTCATAAAATACCTCCTCTTCTTTTTGAAACGACGAGATGACTTCGTAGTAGAACTTCTCGGCCATCGAGAGATCGTGCTTCTCGTCCTCGTCGTCGTCGCAATTGTCATCGTAATCCTTGATAACCATGCTGTGCCGCGAGAGCATGTTGATAGCACTATTTTCCACCAATTCCATTGTTCGTCGCACTTTTTGTTACCAACAAATTTAACCTAATTCATTTTTCACTTCCACCATACACCAACTCTTATCACAGTTGCATTTGAACTCTCCCTTTTTTCGTTTTTTTCAACTTTCACTTTCTTGTTTTCCATGTAACTTTTCATTTCCAAACATTTTTCACTTTTTTTTTATTTTATGATTGCCTCATTTTTCTTTTAATTTTTATGATTGCACAGATAGCAATGTGTCTGCAATTGTAATCTTTTATCAATCAATTAATCTTAAATAAAAAATATAAATAATTAAATAAAAAAATAATAATAATATTAATAAAAAAATACACTAATAAAATTAAATCTATTTTTAATTTTATTTTAATTTTGTTTTAATTTTTGTTTTTTTATTTAAAAAAAATAAAATGAAATGATAAATATTTAAAATTTAAAATTGAGCAACAAGTTTATTATATTGGATTGCCAATCATTAATTTATTGGCTCGTGTAATTGACATGTGATAATGAACTTGAAACAAAGTGGTTTTAGTAGTGGAGTAAAAATCAGTTAAGTCTTGTTACGTCTGCGAGAGATAAGTGTAAGAAATGCCAAGGCGTGCGTTGTGTGCAAACGAAAAAGTGGAACTAAATCGTGAGAGTCGGAGAGCTAAGAAAGAGCACGTATCGCTGTGTTGATACAGCGGTGTCGAGCTACGCCAGTATTAGATAAGCCCGTCCAAAGGCGACGTTTCGTTTTTCGTTTTGGTTTCATTGTAATTTCGTTATAGGGACACAACCGAGAAGTAGCAGGAAATGAAACAAAAAAGAAAGAAAAAAAAAAAAATGAAAAACAATTGCGAAATATTATACTCCATATCAAAACGTTGATTCGACTGTTCCCCTTATTGCCAAAGATATTATATTTGCTTTATATTTGCGGCAATTTTATAATTTTACCTAAGATTTGAAGCATTTTTAACACATTTTGAAGTAATGAAAACAAAGTATATGAGTACAGAAATTGTTTCTTCAAAACTACTCCTAAATTGTTCTTGGTAATAATTGTGTCAAGGCTCTGTATAGGCTTGCCTCGTTATCGGCCTAGCTATTAATTACCTACAAAATTAACTTAAGTAACCCATAAGAAGGCAATGGGAAGGCCATAGGAAGACCATAATAAGACCGTAGGAAAATCATTAGGAAGGCCTAAAAAGACCGTAAGAACGCTATAAAAAGGCCATAAGAAGGTCATAAAACGGCCAAAAGAAAGCCATGGACAGGCCTTAAATAGGTCATAACAAGGCCATAAAAATGCCGTATGAATGCTATAAGAAAGGTTATAGCAAAGCTATAGCAAGGCTATAATAAAGCCATAAAAAAGCCATAACAAGGCCATAGCAAGGCTATAATTGCAGTCCGTATGCAATACTCAGAAATGTTCTTTAAAGATCGTAAAAAGGCCATAACAAGGCCATAGCGAGACCATAGCAAGGTCATAATAAGGTCATAGCAAGGCCATAGCAAAGCCATAACAAAGCTATAATAAGGCTATAATCACATTCCGTATAAAATACACAGAAAGGCTTTTTAAAGGCTGTAATGAGGCTATTGCAAAGCCATAACAAGGTCATAAGAAAGCCATAAAAAGACCATAACAAGGCCATAGCAAGGCTATAATTACAGTCAGTTTAAAATACTCAAAAATGCTCTTTAAAGACAGTAAGAAGGCCATAGCAAGGTCATAACAAGGCTATAATAAAGTCATAGCAACACCATAGAAAAGCCATAACAAAGCAATAACAAGGCTATAATAAGGCTATAATTACAGTCCGTTTAAAATACCCAGAAAAACTCTTTGAAGACCGTAAGAAGGCCCTAACAAGGCTATAACAAGGCCATATTAAAGCCATAACAAGGCCATAATAAGGCTATAATTACTGTCCGTATCAAATTCGATGAAAGGCTCTTTAAAGACCGTAAGAAGATCATAACAAGGCTATAACAAGCCTTACCCAGGTCATATCAAGGCCATAGCAACGTCATAGCAAGGCCATAACAAGGCCATAATAAAGCTATAACAATTATGGCCTTAGTATAATTAAAACCCGTATAAAATACCCAAAAAGGCTCTTTAAAGACCTTCATTATCATTAGGCCTTTTTAATTTTGTTACTAAATATCATTAAAACTGAGGTTACTCTTATAAAGTCCAAATTCTAGGTTCACTCTAATAATTAATTTATTACTTCGGGAAGATTTGATTATAAATAATTGAAAGACAAATCATTCATGGGAAATAAAAATGAAATTGGAGATGAATTGAAACCCGGTACTGTTTTGGGCATTTTATATGGCATAAGTAACACGCGGTTTATCCGCGTATCCACTTACAATGTTGTGTTGAATTTTATTAAGGGCTGTAAATGGCCGACATGCAGCAGATTATGTGAAGACGAGGAGGAAGTAAAAGTGCGCGAGAAGTACAACTAAGTGAAGAACGTCGGCGAGTCGTAAAAACGTATCTTTGGCTCTTGTTACATGCGCGCACATACGCGCATTTTTATACTTCTATGTCATAAATATCATCAAAACACATCCAAAGTGCAAATATTGTTTAAACAGCTTTTTTTAAACAAATATTTTTTTTGACTTTTTTAAAAATTATTTGTTAATTTTGACAAAATGTCTACGACAAATGATGAAGCTGAAATATAAAAATGAATAAAATGAATTAAACCAATTTGTGGTATTACATTGCTTTAGCTTTTAAGAATGCAAAATATTCTCGACGAATTGAAAACGTCGATGTTGGAAAACAAACAAATAAATAAACAATGCGATAAAAAATTGTTTGAATGTTTGCAAAGGTATGTATTCGATGTACGATTTTTCTGTTTACCCAAATTCTTTATAAAATAAATAACGTTTTGCAGGAACATTAAACAGTTTCGTCAGACCGTCAAATCGGGCAGATTTGATTTAGAAAAAAAAATTATCACAGAATTCTTGTTTATAACAATATTTATTATTAACAATTATTTGATCAAATATTCGAATGTATTTTATATAAATTATTCAACAATAAAATATTCAAATGTATTAACTAAACTTTTTTTTATTCCTATTTAAACTGACAAGATTATATAATACAAAATGTGAATGACACAATGTCGTTGTTTAAATTAGAAAAAAATGCGATAAAATGAACCGACAAATTTTATTTATATTTATTGAACAACGTTTTATGAAAACGGAATAATTCATATACAAAAAATATTTAATTTTTTATTTTAAAAGAATGTCAATTTCAATTAAAAAGTTATTCAAAAAACCCAAAAAATGCATTTTTCGAACATTAAACTTTGCAGTTATCCATAATTAAATTCAAAGTGAATAAAGCATTAAATGAAGATTATCTTTGTTGATGCTTTTTTTTTTATGAAAAAGCACTTTGCACAGCTCAACTTATTAATTAATCTTTGCCGTCAACTTCATCAAACTTTACGTACAATAAGTTCCGATCGATTGGCCATTGAATGTTACGGGAAACTTATTTTTAGATTAGACTAATGCAAAAAGTGTTTCTTTGGTATTTTAATTGCTGACAATAAACCGCGCGTTTTCAAGAAAACATGAAAATTCCGCAAGCGTGGCAAAATAGTCGCAGAATTAGAAACCGAGTGTTTCAAGTCACTCACGCTATACATAAATAAAGCGCTCAACGAGAAAATCCGAGACCTAATAACAGTTAAAAAAAAAGAAAAAAAGCTCTTTTCATCGTTTCGATTTGAATATGCGATTTAAAAAGAGTGTCATAAATGCGAAAAGTTGCATGAAAAGGTATTAGAACTCGTTAGTTATTCGGGCTAATCAAAGTAGTTTCCGCGGCATAGGAAAACTTTTTTTTATGCAATTTCAAATCCAATTTAATTTACTCGCAAAAGTCAAAATTCGGTACGTGTGAGAAAACTTTGATGAGCGAGTATTCAAAATGAGGCGGAAAGTGCGCGCGATTTAACAAACTTGCGTCGCGGACAAAAATGGTCGGCATTCGATATTCACGAAACCAAAATTTTGTGAAGCGCGCTTAACGAACTTAAGTTGATACAAGTTTGGAGATGTTCGTGAATTCTTGGACGAGTTTTGCGATTGAAATTTAAGTTACAAAAAAAGAAAGTCAACATGTCGCAAAGTTTAACTCCTAATTTGGACTATTGAAATCGTTTGCTTGGATCGATACAATATTTCTATTTGCGTTTTTCAATTTGAATGAAGAAATCAAGTGAAAAAAGAAAAAAAGTATTTTCTTAGGAGTACATCGAAAACATATCTTTTCCGCCCTCAAAAGTGGAACGAAAGTAGTACTTTGTCATCCGAGGGAGGAAAAACTATTTTTCAGCACTTGTGTAGTAAGGAAAGTGGTGATTTTCCGCACTTGTACGGAAAGTAGGTACTTTCCACACTCGTGCCTGACGGCACTCGTACCTACTTTCCGCACTAGTGCGGAAAATAGCTACTTTCCGTACTGTCCCGCGTGCAGAAAAATGTCGTTTTCCACACTGGCGCAAGCACCCTAGTACAAAAAATATACTATTTTGTCATACATGTACCGAAAATGAATCTTTTGCCCCTCAAAAGGATGAAAATTAAACTTTCCTCCCTAGCGAGGTAAAGTACTTCTCTTAAATGATCTATCGGAAGTTTACTTTTCTTCCCTCGGGATGGTAAGTAAAAATGGAAAATCACTTTTCCTCCCTAGGAAGAGAAAGTATCATTTTTGTCCCTTCAAGTCGGATAAAAGTTTTGTTTATAAATGTTTTCTTCCCTCAAAAGTAGGGCAGAAAATGTCACTTTTCTCCCTTGTTACGAAATACCCTCGAGAGTGAGACGAAAGTAGTACTTTCTCATCTGAGGAAAAAACTAATATTTCTCACACATATGTCGAAAATAAATCTGTCCTTTTTTCAAAAGGAGGAAAATTAAACTTTCCTCCCTCGGGAAGTGAAGTATTTTCTTTCCTTCAATGATCTAATGGAAGTTTATTTTTCTGCCCTAGGGATAGAATGTAGGAATACATAGACCTTCCCTTCTCTAGGGATGGAAAGTAGACATGGAAAGTCACTTTTTTCCCTAGAAAGAGAAATCACAATTTTTGTCCCTTTAAAAGTGGGATGAAAGTTCTTGTTTTCTTCCCTGAAAAGTAGGGCCGAAAGTTTCACGTTCTTTTCCTTGTTACATAATACTTTCAAGGGTTTTTTCTCAGACATGTATCGAAAATAAATCTTTTCTTCCATCAAAAGGACGAAGATTAAAATTTTCTTTTTCGGGAGGTAAAGTACTTTTTGTCACTCATGCATAAAAAGTAGCCATTTGCGCCCGTGAAAGATGTATTGAAAATTGACTACTTTTTTGCATTTGTAACAAAAAATTATGTTCGCATGATGGGCGCAAATGCAATTTCAACGAGGTTAGTCGCGTACCTCGTTGAAATCGCATGTTTTGCGCCCTACATACGAAAATAACTATTCTTCTTTAAATAATCTAATGAAAGTTTACTTTTTCTCCCTAGGGATAGAATGTAAGAATACATAGACCTTTACCTCTCTAAGGAAGGAAAGTCACTTTTCCTCCCCAGGAACAGAAAACACCATTTTTGTACCTTGAAAAGTGGTATAGAAGTTCATCTTTGCTTCCGTCAAAAGTAGGGCCGAAAGTATAGCTTTTTCTCCCTTGTTCCGAAATACACTATTCATTGCTTATATGACATAATGGAAATTCACTTTCCCGCCCTTGGGATAGAATTTAAGTATAGAAAGTTACTTTCCCTCTCTAGGGCAATAAAGTCCTACTTTTAACCGTTTGATGATCGAACGTCGCGAAATGTATACAGAATTATATGTAAACAAGCTCAAGCGCTCATCAAACGGTTAAGACAAAAATAATTAAAAAATAGTGACTCAAATCGTGTGAGATTTATACCATCGTCTAATATTCCCAACTTTTCTCCGTAATTTCGCAATATACTATTAAATTCATGATGTTTTCTGAAAGAACAAAAACTTTGATAGAACACCAAGTTAAGCGAACAGGATATTTTCCCAGATTTAGTTAAGAGGATTAGAAAATCAAGTTTTTTCGGTTGCAACCAACTTGACTAGTTTTCATCTAGTTTCCTAATGAGTCAAGATAACCAAATATTGTATCGCATAAATAACATAAATAAAAAGCCAAAGTAGCTATTCTATTTTTGTCTCGCTCATTTACAGTTAACCTTATCATTGTCGGGTTTTTGTTCTAGAAAAAGACGCAAGAAAGTGTGCGCCGAAGGATAAAAGTCCCTTGAATGTAAATGTATTCCAACGCGTGATAGGTGGCTGGACGTTTTGCGCGAGCGTGTTAATCAGACAAGACCATAGGCACTAGACGAAGATGGAAGCATGTAATTTCATTTACGAAACAAAGACGTAGAATGATTGGCAAAGAGTGGAGAGCCAGAAAATAACGTAACAGAAGAAAAGGAAGTGAGAAATGGATTACGAGTGGCGGTCATGAATCAGCGGCTATGAAATTAAGATTCCAGTTGCACGGAGGGGCCAAACAATTGGCCACTGTCTCTTTCATATTACATACGATGCGGTCAATATAGATTAAAGAAAAATTGAAACAGAAATATTCTTTTTAATTCAAGTTTAAGCTAATTTGAATTATTATATCAGAACATAAATACGGTTGTTTAAAGTTTTTGTTTATCAAAACTATGTTTCTTGTCAAAAAATAAATAATGCACTGTAAATAGAAGTGTAAAAAATATGTAAAAACATAAAACACATCTACAAAATTATTACTTTCTTTTTTTTACTTTAGTTTGTTGACATTATATATTTACTTTGCTTTGTTTATTTTACTTGTTCTACTTTGTCTTTTTTTACTTTGTTGACACTTATTTTGTTTTGTTTTATTTTGTTTTGTTTTGTTTCATTTCGTTTGTTTTGTTTGTTGTGTTTTGTTTCGTTTGTTTTGTTTCGTATGTTTTGTTCCATTTGTTTTGTTTCGTTTGTTTTGTTCCGTTTTTTTTGTTCCGTTTGTTTTGTTTCGTTTGTCTTGTTTCGTTAGTTTTATTTGTTTTTCAAGTAGTTAATTTCACATTGCAACGAACTTTGTAGATTTACGATCTGAATAGTTAAATTCTCATTTAAAACGTTTGTCTAAAGCACTATAACATAAATTTGTAGTAAATATTGTTTGATGAGTAACTTTTGAAATAGGCAAATGAAGTTGATGGTATCTTTTTCTACACAACAGTAAAGTATAATTCAGTTAAAATGAGCAAAGGCAGATCGTAAAGGCTACAATCTAGATGGTAAATCCAGATTGTAGACACGATATACCAAGTGATTGATTACTAGAAATGAATACTATGATGTTTAAATTGATTTTAACGATCTGCCATCATTATGCTGCTTATTTATGTACTAAATGAAATATTTCTGCACAAATGAATGTTTGTTTGCAAATTCCTTTAATTTCTTGGCATTAACTAAATTAATTTGACTGCATGTAATTGAGTTTTCCGTCAAAAATAAACAAAAATAATAACAACTACAAAAAAATCAAAATCGTATTCTAGTTTAATTTTGCAGTTAACTGGTTCTTCTTTGGCATTACCGATTCACTCGAATGAAAAATCTAAAAATAAAAATAATTGTACAACAATATTGCAAATGACCGTATTTGATCGTCATTTGTTGTTATAGTGTCATACATTTTAAGCTTGTTTGTTTGTTACTTATAAACCTCTAACAAATTATTATTATGTGTTGTTGATATTCAGTTTGTTGACATTATATGTTTACTTTACGTTGTTTTGTTTACTTTAGTTTGTTGATATTATATGTTTACTTTGCTTTGTTTATTTTACTTCTTTGACTTTGTACCTCAGCTTTGTTTTGTTTATTTTACCTTATTGACTTCGTTTGTTTACTTTGTTTCGTTTACTTCAGTTTGTTGACATTATACGTTTACTTTACTTTGTTTACTTTACTTTTTTGACTTTGTACATCTACTTTGTTTTGCTTACTATACTTTATTAACTTTGTTTGTTTACTTTGTTTTGTTTATTTCAGTTTGCTGACATTATGTGCTTTGTTAATTTTACTTCTGCGACTTTGTATGTTTACTTTGTTTTGTTTACTTTAGTTTATTGACTTTGTTTGTTTATTTTGTTTGGTTTACTTGAGTATGTTGACATTATATATTTACTTTGCTTTGTTTATTTTACTTTTTTTGACTTTCTATGTCAATTTTTTTACTTTGCTTTACAATTATTTTGTTTTGTTTGTTTTTTTTGTTTTTCTTGTTTGTTTTGTACTAAATGAAATATATCTGCATCAAATTAAAAATACAAAAAAATCATTCTAGTTTAATATTGCATTCTGCTGGATTTTCTTTTAGCATTACAGGATTCACTCGAATGAAAAGTCTAAGAATAAAAATAATTGTACAACAATGTTGCAAATGATCGCGTTGGATCGTCTGCATGGCATAAATTGTCCGAATGCTTTTGTGTCATTAAGGGGGCGATCGTGTTAAAAACATTCCATAAATCAGTCGCGCGTTTGTTTACACGCGCGAATCGCTTTCGTGGATCTAGTTGTCTTTGTCAAATCATGCCAATCTTATTGCGTCCTTGTTTTGCTCTGCTTTCTCGCGTTTGGCTCTGACTTCGCACGACCGGTATGCATATAAAGGACTCGCACAGCAGAAGCGCATAAGCAAAGTGTATGTTATGCATTGCGATCTCTTAGCAGTCGGGTACCAAAAATAAACTTTGCAGTATATAAACGTTACGAAAGAGGAGCAAAATAAGAAGCAAAAGATGGATAGAAATCACCAGGCATTATATGTGAAAATATATATATCGCGCACTTCGTGCGCGAGACAATTTTGAGATGTTAAGTGCATGTAATTTTCATGCAAGTCTTGTGAATGGCCGATCGATAAAATCATAATTAAGCCGACCTCTGACTCGTTAACCAGATCCAACGAGTTACGACTCGAATCAAACTGAATTATGGCGACTGGCAAATCACGAGATCGGAAAATCATTTACATGCATTTCTCAACTTCTTTCAAGACCATCATTAAACTTTTCCAAGTTTAGTTTTGTTTTTCGAGTTTTAGATTCAATGTATTGCATTTTACTGTTAAGGTTGCAATGTCGGTGTAAGAGTTATGGAGTTTTGTCTTTTTCTAATTTATTTAAAAAAATAAATTTTAATTTTCTAGTTTTTTTTTTTTTAAATAAAAGTTTAAAATTCAAATGGTTTAATTAAATAAAATAAAATTAGAAATGTAATTGTTCAAATAAAAAAAAATTAATTTAAATTTTTTAATTAAACAAGAAATACAATTTAAAATTTAAAAGTTCCAATTTTTTTAAAAAATTAAAATTTTTTATTCAAGTGTTTTAATTTTGTATCAAAATTTTAATAAAAAATTTCAATTGTTTAATTTTTGTAAGAATCTTTGTAAGAATTTATTCAACAATTTTTCTTAACTTTTTGTAAATTTTTTTTTAATGTTTAAAGACTAATTTAAATTTACAATTTATTTTTACCAATTAAGAACAATTAAAATTAAATTATTTCATTTTCCACTTAAATAAATTAAAATAAAAAATTGATATTTAAAAATTTCTAAGCAAAATTTAAAAAAATGTTAAATTTTCTCATTTTTTAAATAAACAGTTTTTTGGATTGTTTTGACTTAATTTTTTATCGCAATTTTTTTATTTAAAAAATGGTGAATTTATAAATATTATTAAAAAATTTCAGATTTTCATTTTTTGAATAAGAAAATTATTTCTGTCTTTTTTTATTTCTTGCAAAATGTTATTTAAATAAAAATAAACAAACTGAAAGAACCTAATTTAAAAAATTCAATAAAATGACTGCATAAAAAAACTGAAAGCTTTGATATTTCAAATTAACTTTACCTTAAAAGGAAATGAATTTATTTTTATTTCATTAAAATCTTGGAAAATATTCATTTTTCGACAATATTCTAACTAGAATTTAACTTTTAACTTAAATCTATTTTTTTTTATATTGAAGATAAGTATTGTATAATAAATACAGCAGAATAGAGCATTTCTAAATTACTTTACGTGCTTTAGCGTATTGTCATGTATAACTTAAACTTTTTCCAATACTCTACTCCATTTTTGATTCATGTTTATAAATGAGACAGACGGCATTTGAAAAAAAAGTATATGAGACATGTATAGCCATTTGAAGACAATTTTCACAGTCATTTATATGAAATTTATATTTTTTCAAAACTTGTTTAGTTTTTTTTTTTTCATTTTTTTTATATTACAATTTTTTAGTACATTCAACAATATAAAAGTGTTGAAAAATGTTATATTGAGAGAAATGAAATTTACGAGACGAGTTTATTACTATAATATAAAATAATAATAATAACTATAAAAATGAATTAAACTACTAAGAGGATTAAAATTATAGTTTTACCATAATATGCTTACGTTTATAATATTTTGCAAGATGATTAACTTTAGTAAAATTCGCTTTACAACTTTTCAAGTAAAATATCTAAATCAGATATGAAGTTTCATTATATATCGAGTAAAAGAGATAGTTTAAATGTGAACTGCAAAAAAAAAAAAAAAAAAAAAAATAAAAACAA
>JABFPJ010006355.1:0-11014 GCA_022817425.1 Gryon sp. ZL-2020
GGTACTTCTTTCATATCGAGAGACAATGGTTCTGACATTGGTGATGATGTAAACAAATGCTATAATCAAATAAATCTATTAGTATGTTGATATTTATTTGAAACTTAACATCTTTCTAAAAACTTACCCTTTTAGGAGTATCTACAACAGCACGTACAAAGATACGATATTTCTTATTAGGCTCGAGTTTGCGATTTTTGTAACCTTCGTACATATCTCCCGTGCCTAAATGAAAGGTATACGGAATGTCTCGATGAAGAAATTTGGCTGCAATGTAAGGCATGTTATCGTGTTCCTTGCCACTTCTACCACTGATCATCTCCTCGGTAAATTCATCTGGTTGTTTGCCATCCCAGACACCGTCAGCTGGCACAACTATCAAGTAATAATGCGAAATCGGTCCATATTCCTCAGATGCTTGCGGAAGAATGACTTGTATTTCCTCGCCATTAACCACACCGTAAAAGTCTGGTTTAACCATTGGTTTGGGTGCAGCCATTTGTGTAGTTACTGTTATCTTTGCCGGTGGTTTGTACGAACCATCCTGCGGTACTGCACTTACATTAACATTATATGTGGTGAATGGTTGCAAATCATCAATTGTAGTTTGCACTTTAGTCGGTGGCAACAGTATTGTCTTTCGCGGAACATTTTGTATCTGCGTCATTCCTTGAGAATCAACAAACTCCTTGACTGCGTCGAATGATATTTTGTAGTTGATTGGATTCAGTCTTATGGGTGGCGACCAAGACAAGGTCATAGAATGGGTCGATGGATCAGGTGCATGGAGATTCAAAGGCACGTCTTCCGGCTTGACTTTAACAGTAACTTTTTCACTGAGTTTACCTAATTGATCATTCTTATATCTAGCGGCAACTGCAATTGCGTAAGTAGCAAATTTTTCGAGACTCGTAAGATCTGCTGACTCGGTCAGCTCGACGTCCTTCTGCTTCCACTCGTCCAAATCTTCAACCGCTGTCATCGTATAAAAGATTTTGTAACCAGCAATTCGTATACGACTTGGTACCGCTTCCCACCAAACTTCCACACTTGACTCGGACGTTGCGGCTGCTTGTACGTTCAAAGGCGCACGACCAATGTCTTTCTCCGTAACGATTGTTATCTTCTCGGAAAATGGACCTGCACCTTGAGATGTGTAAGCTTTTACATGAAACACATATTCCGTATTTTCCTCGAGATCATTAAATACAGCCTTAGTATTTGTGGTATTACGTTCAATCACATTCGCCTTGTCATTCTTCTTATGAAACTGTACGTCGTATTTGATGATTCGACCGTTAGTGTGATTACGAATAGGCTTGTCCCAGGTGATACATACGGTGTCAAGGGTTTGGAAATGGTAAGATAAATTCGTTGGGGGTCCTGTTGGTTTACCTTCTGGACTGCTCCAGTAAATTAATGCTTCTTGTCCATAACCGACATGATTCTTACCCGTCACACGAAATTCATAGTCAACTCCTTTTTCAACTGTAAATTGGAAAATGTTTAATAAATGAACTATTTAAACAAGTATTAATTAAATAATTAAAATTCATTTATTAAAATTATTTTATTAGAAATGTCACATAAATAGTATATTTTGCAACAAGAGTATTACCATGTTACATATGATTTTTCGTCTTATCTTATATGTGCAATGTCACTTTTTTCTCTGTGGCGGTGCACGACGTATTACTTCGCTCTTTAGGGAGCTCTTTGCGACCTTGGGAGCAAAGTAATACTTCGCATGCAGGTTAGACGAAAAATAAGTTTTTTGAAAATTAAATAAATTAAAATGATTAAAGTTATTGAAAAATTAAGTAAATTAAGCAAAAGTTAAGAAAATAAGTTTTTAGATAAATTTCGAAATAAATTAATTATCTAATTGTCTCTGAAAAGTTGTTAATAGTAGTTGGTAATTGATTTACCTAAATCTGTAATTCTATACGTGTGTATCTTAGTATCGTTAATAAATTTTTCCGTCAAAGTTTGGTTCTTGATACCGTATCTGATTCTGTATCCCAATAGTTCGCCATAAGTTTCTGCAGGTTTACTCCAATCTAAGTCCAACGTCAGAGAATCACGATTGATAACACTGTAGAGACAACAAGTTGTTTTAAAGATTCTCCTTATGTTGTAACATAAAATTGCACTATAATTTGATTGTCTGATAAATTAGAAACGTTTATTTTATAATTGAATATCTCACTTGACAGTGACTGAAGGTCTGGTAGGTACGCCACCAGGAGTCCTCACGTCAATTGGATGCGATCGTTGTCCGTCTCCTTTTCTTGTTAATGCCGCAACTTGAACTGAATATTGCGTATCAGGCTGTAGATCAGTAACGTTTAACTCCAACGGATGATTTTGGGGAACGTTGCGCAAAATGGGTTCATTAAGCAAATCCTTATTCTGAATAAATAAACAGAATATATGTTTTAATTTATACTTTTTAAAACAAGTATTTATATAATTATAGTTTCAAATACTTTACCTCGCCACTAACTTCTTGGACATTAATCTGATATCCAATAATAATTCCATTTTGATCTTTCGCACGCGGTGGTTCCCAAGATACGTGAATGGTCGTCGAATTAATAGGTTTTACTTGAACATTTTGAGGATCTCCTGGCACTGTAACGCATTATTATGTTAATTTGTGTTCTTAAAAAGAATTCAGTAAAATGTACATTCACCAGCAATCATTCCATCATCCGTTCGTTGGAAATGGGACATTAAATTATGAAATAAAATTAATCGGGGATCTACAAATTATAAATTATACACATTTTATTATTAAATAAGAAACTAAATAAATGTAATTAATAAGAATTATCTAAAAAATTATAAAACGCATCTTATTATTAATTATAAACTAAATAAAATCAATTAACTGTGATAGTAGTCATTGTATTGTTACTTTTTGTCTGTCGGTCATTTTGTCAGTTATTTTGTCTATAAAAGAAATAAGAATGAAGAAAAAGCAACTAGTTAAAGGGGAAAATTAGAAGAAATTAAATCAAGAAAATGTTTAATATATACAAAGAAATAAAAGGAGCGATAAAAGTTAAGTAGCGAGAAATCATAAGCTGATAGAAGAAAGGTACCATTCATACGAGTGTTTCGACGTTTACACGGTCAATTGCTTTTTACGTCACACTCTTGTCACACTTGAACGAAGATATTCTCCCATTTGAATACCAATAATTGATTTAAAACATTTTTCCCATCTCACTCGTTCTTGAGATAAAGATATATGACAAAACGCAGAATGTTTTCAACTAAGCGATTATTTATAGTGGAGAGTCCATGATTATTATCAGAAATCTCGGAGTTCAAAAATGCTGTGCATAAATAGTTATTGGTAATTAAAAAAAGTACATTGAAAAAAAGGTGCACTTGTTCGATATTTTATAAATCAAAACCTTTATCATGGACGTTCCAGTATTCAAGATACGAATGAAATTTACTCAACTAAATCAGAAAAAATACGCTAATAACAAAATAATTGAAATGATGAATCAAACTACGATAACTTTGATATTCGACAATTAAACTCAAATTCTACGTTACTCGATGTTGTCGCTAAGAGCAATATCACGCAAAAAAGTCAAAGAAATGTTACAAAAAGAACTTAAAACAAAAATGAGGAAAATTGTCCACTTCCAAATATCAATAGATCTTTCTACGTATAAAATACACCCAAAATTGTCGGACGTAGCAAGTTTGGTAGCGAAAAAAATCAGATAAAAAATCAGCCGATTGAAAAGCCGTCGCAAAAAATCGCAAACATCTTTTGATGTAAAACAAAAACTTAGAGAAGATTCAAAAAATAAGAATCACAAAAAATGGCTTATTTGGAACAAAAAACAAAAAACTTCGTGACCAGTTTTAGAGTGTGAATACTCACTTTTTACAGCTGCGCCCCAAAAGTCGCCAAAAAAGTAGGAAAAATATTGTAAAAATAGGTGTCAATTTCGCACGTACATTAAAAATTTGTTTTTATTATTAATTACAAATTATTCATTATTTACGAGATAAAAAACGGATAAACATCTACTGATTTGTTGATTCAACCGATCCACTCTCACACAGTTCATTCAGTCAATTTTTTTGTATTATCACTCGATTAATCATTCATACATCAATATTCTTTTTTTACATCTTTATTCTTGATTTTTCGTATGTCTTTAATTGATTTGTACTTCATTATTCACGCGAATAAAAAAATCTGATTAACGATGATAAAAGTTCTCTGATACGGTCGTTTAATCGTCGTCCTCGGTTGCGGTTGGTCGCAGAGAGGCGGGAGACGTGAGAATATATTTGGCATGCGCAATCACTACTCCAAATATAAAGTAACTAAAGGCTCATGTCCACCTGTTTCGTACCGCGAAGAAAGAAGGAATTCACAAAAAGAGCAATACAAAAATCGATTCCAAAGATCGATACAAATCATCATTGCAATATGGATAGACGAATAGATAGAACAGATTCTGATGTGAAATTCAATTCAATGAATGGACATAGAAGAAGCCTCTCTTTCTCGGCGATTCGAAACATCCAAAAAGGAATATTAAATTGAAATGCTTGAGGACAGAACAAATTTAGAAATAATAAAAGAAATTCAGGATGATGATGTTGATGATGATGGTTTTAGAAGAAGTCATTTTTTGAAGGGAAACAATGGTTTTTTTCGTGAGAAAACTCGCGCTTGTGTGTTGTTTTCAAAAATTGCTTTTTTCCTTTTTTCTTCAATTTTCAAAAAAATTGATACAAAAAACGAGCCGGGCCCAACATTGTGGACTTCAAAAACCGTCAAAAAGTTTCGGCCGCGTTAAATTTCACTCGTTCACCATCTTTCATTCAATCAGTCAGTCGTACCAAAAAATAAAAATAATATTAAAAAAACAAGAGACCATTGGTTGATTTGCTACTCTACAGGTCAAAAAACTAACAAAATCAATGTGAATGGGAATGTCATGCGCCGATTTACTTCGATCTGTTTTAAACCACCGTTTAATAGTAAATCTACTTATTTTCATTAACGATCATTTCCACTTTCAAGTTTAGATGTAACTATTAAACGAATATAAACATATCATATTTATTGAAACTTAATGTAAACGGAATATCTTAATTATTATTCAGAATTACGAATATATCGTATAAATATATTAAAAGAAACTGACATGCAACGAACGAGATTACATAAGAAAAAACTGGTACAAAACCTATTTAGCCAGTACTGTGGTTGCTTTTTTTATATAAAAAAGCAAAACTTGCTTTTGATGTTTCTTTTTGCGAAAATTACAATTATGTTCTGTTTCAAATCTGCGTTTGCGTGAATCAACTTCCACTTGCTTCTTGGTCTTGGTTCTACACTTTGATTAAACTAAACAGTAACGTCAAAATGAATATTGGTATTCAAATGTGTTAAATTTACGATCCTTCTGTTAGCACTGATTCGGTTACATTGATGGATGTCAATGTAAAATCAAATTCAAGTTATTCGAGTTAAGATCCGTTTTTGCAATCTTTAAACCATCAATGATCACCCACATGTTACCGAAGGCCTCGTAATTCTTATTCTTAAATCTCACCTATTTCGAAGTCTTATATCCACTCTTTTTTTTAAAACCTTCTTCTTTTTGTCTTTTTTTAATTGCTGATCAACAGCTTTTCTGAATTTTTGTAAAGTCACAATCGCACACACATTCACACGTGTCTCTAATTGCACTTGGACCACGTTTGGGTTTATAAGCCCAAAGGGACCTCGTCCAAAAGAGACCTTCAAGTTCACAATAACAGTCGGCAACGTGGTGCTTTTTAAGGTGCTTTTATAAGTGCGGTGCTCGGCACGTTACAATTTTTGTGCTTTCTTATGCTAATGCGCGTGAATTCATATAGTTTAACACAAGCATATACTTCCATATGTGCATGTTACGTGTCAAATTGACAAAAATGAATCTGGTCATATAGTTTTTGTAAAGAAGATAGCCCAACAAATAAGAAAAGAATTATATTAATCTTTCGTTTCTTTCTTAAATGATTTGCTTTGCTAGATTGAATTAAAAACATGCAGATACGTTTAGTACATGTGCATTTACGTGGAATAGTCAAAGTGCCCGAAAAATATCGACGCTGTGCTCGTTTGCTGCATTAGATTCGCTTGTGCTTCACAAAGTGCGAGCTTACACGATAAGGTGCTGACATAATATTTTCAGTGCTTGATTTTTTTGCAAAGTGATTTAACTAATAAAGCTGGTGCTGAATCTGCTGTGATTAATAAGAGAAACAGGTTGGAGTTATTTAATCATCATTTTTATAAAAATGATCGTGTTACATGATTGAGGATAATTTTGGATTTAAGGTCGAATAATTTGATTGCAAAGGCTTTGTGGGCATGCCGAGTTGAAATGAACTTTGAGGAAGAGGAAAAATATTGAGTGATAAACAAAAATGAAGATAAGGGGAAAAAAGAAAAGAAAAACATGCATTGAGAGAATTCAAAAACTTAAATACAGGAAATTTAATTTTTGACAAGAAAAAAGAAGATCCCACGTGCATCCGCATGCCATTCATGGAATGGTTCAAATGAATCGAAATAAGGTAATTAAGCAGATTCAGCATTATGATTATTGTAGGAATTAATTTTTATTACTGCAAATTTTGATTGTTTCTTATTGATTTTCTTTTTTTTTCATTTGAGGTAGGATTTTCAAAGGATAGAGAAGAATTTCCATGGGAAACATATTCTTGTTTGTTTATTATATATGAGGAAATGGTGGACTTAGGAGTTTAAACAAACAAAGGCATGCTCTAAACATATGCAAAAGATAAAACTAAAGTTCAACTAAAGATAGAAGAGCCTCATATCAGAGATATAGAAATATATATGTATGTAATATAATAAAAGTAATTAAATGCGTTTTATATAATATTTTTGTGTGTGGTATATTCATTCGCGTGTAGTTATCTAGATATATATAATAATAATATATAAGCGTATTAAAGTTTGAAATTTGCAAGTTGCTTATAGATATTCGTTCGATATGCATTTTTTTAAAAATATCACAATCTCTGTATAATTTGTTCTCGATTGTTTTTTTTTCTTTACGAACAAGATTGATTTTGTTGATATTTTTTAAAAGAAACTACAAATCATGAGACGAATTATGCATAAAGCAACGAGCTAATTTTCTATTGAAATCACACGTGGTATAAGAATAGTTAGAAACTAAGAATTAAACGTAACATTTTGAGTTAACCACGTTCATCATAAGAAAGAACATAGATATAATTGAATACATATTATTAGGCTGTTGGTTACGTAGTGTAAATATAATCTTAAATACTAGCTGTTCAAAACCTGGATCATCCTCCTGCAAATGCTTTAAGGAAAGATAAAAAATGGGTAAAACAGTTTTAAAATATTGATTAATATTTGTAAAAATCGTATCCATTTTCAGGTATTCAATGAATCGATAAAGAATTAGTTAATGAATTTCCTGCAAAAATTTGTCAAAATAGAAAAATATTTTTTTTTCTTTTTTTTTGTTTTAAAAAGAGCTGAATTCAAAAATTTATTATCAGCTTCCAAAAATCCATGTTCCTGTAGGCACCTGTAAAAAATTGTATCTTGGGCAGGGGGACCATTTGTATAAAAAATGGGGGACAATATGACGCAAAAATTCCAAAAATATAAAATTTTGCCAGCCAAAAAATGGTACGGCCAACTTTTTTCATTTTTTGTATTATTCAATTGCCAAAAATAAGTTTTCACGTTCGTTCCATTCAATATGAAAAATAATCTTAAGTTGCGCTCAAAAATTCATTTGCGCAAATAAAAAAGAACCAAGTTGAATAAAGTTTGTAATTTGCTCATATAAGTATAGAATAAAGTAGATGTAGAGCAGAGAGGTAATTTTTTCATTGAATTCGCTGAATTGGTATGTTATTTTTAACATAGTAAAGTATAGTAAGTTTTTGTAGACGTATACAATAAAAGAAATATAAACTCGTAGGAAGAATATATGAATATTGAAAAACAATATGGAGATAAGAAATAATGCGTACACAAAACTGAAAAAATAACCCAGTAGGATAGTGTGTCGGTTCATTTGAGATTGAAGGGAAAGAGGTTATATATATAGACAGCAGAATTTGAAATCGAACGTACACTTTATAATATCCTTCTTTACTTTCATTTATATCCATTTTTTTGTTACGTCGATATAGTTTGCTTCTTGGTGCATCTCGCACTGGAAACCGCGCAAATTCGGGTGGATTTTTGGCGGGCTTTTATATTTTTGGCACTTTAATAAAAGACTGTTAGTCGTCGCTCGTCTTTTTTCCCTTTTTTCCACCTTAAAAGAGCTAATTTCAAAATATTAAGATCACCCAATATAAATTTTTGAGAAATAATTAACATCAGTTTTCGGTTGCCAAAAAATTACTATTTCAGTTTTCACAAATTTTAATTTTAAAATATTTGTAAAATTGCTTGTTTTCTTTTTCTTTGTTCAAATCTTGTTTGATTGTTAAAAATAAGAAAATATATTTCTTTAACGGCTGATCAAAATGTTTTTGAGATTAGCTCATTAAAGGCTTCCTAGTCACATAAAAAATTTCCGTCAGGTCAGTGATACATACCGTCTTCGTGAGTTCTGACAGTCAGAGGATAACTTGGCGGTCCGTCACCTACGCTGGTCCCGGCCAATACCCAGATCCTATACTCAGTCCATTTTTTCAGTTCATCCAATAAAAATTGCGTCTTGTTGAGTTTGATAACCAGCGCTTCTGAGTCAGATCGGCCACTTTCCACGACAAACAGTTTGTAGTAAGCGATATTTCCGTTGGAGCCATTGGCCGGCGGAGGTTCCCATGAGACCAATATCACTGTTGGGCTTTTTGCTACCCCGGTTACATTGCGCGGTGGAGCCACAGGGACTGTATAACACTCAGTTACAGGAAGGAACAACAAAAAACCAAGTAGGTTTTTTTTTGTACAAAAATAACAAAAAAGCAGCCACACATTGTCAATTGATTTCAAAATAATTTTTTGATTTTCTTAAGAAGTAAAATTACAAACATTGTTTGCTATAAATGTACAATTTGTTCAAAGTCATTTGATTCTTGAAAAAGTTACATTGCTTAATAACTGTAAACTTTAATTTTTCTAATTCATAGTTATAAATTCGAATTTTTCACGATCCTAATTTTCAGCGTAACGAATCTTTATTATTATGAAAATTTGCATACAAATAACACAAGTTTCCTGGAATTATTATTAAAGTATATTAATATTGCAATTAATATTACTTAACCATAAAAACTCATTTATAAAATATGAATTTGCTTGCATTACGCGAAACTGACAATATCTTCATTTAAATACAATTTTCGAGCAGTCTTGTGTCTTGTGTAATACATATTCAACACTTTACATATTTATCACTACAGAAAAAATATCTGAGCAAATACAAAGTATGTTAGAAAATGTTGCTTAGAAAATTTTCAATAGACAAAAGCGGCTGTTACATACACGGAAACATATAAATAAACATAATAATAAATAAAATATAAACATTCGTATATTAATAAATAAAATTAAATAAAATACGGATCAATAAATCAATTTAGTATGAGAAATTCCTTGAAGAGTGACGTATGGATAAGTTCGAAATAGACAAACATTTTTTTTCCTTGAACAATTCAAAACATAGCATTGATTAGAAAAATGTGGGCTTATGTGACTGTATTAATTAATCGAGACTAAAAAATGCATTATAAATTTGATATAATCCAACAACGGGTCAAGTTCTTTGTTATAGGAATGGAAGTTTGTAATATAAGAACGGACGTATAAAATTAATAATATATAATATATATATTATTGAGAATGAAAAGAAGTGCCCAAAATGCACACATATATCGATGCAGTGCATAGTGCAATTTATATACGTATGTACGTAGATATATATAGATGTTATATATATAAAGTGGCATCCAAAAACGGCATTTTATTTGCAATGCATGCAGTCATTCTCACTCTCCCATACTTGTCGACTTTTCAATTCAAAATCAACGCTGATCACAATGTTGTTATCCTCGTTTAATTGAACAGTTTCATTGTTTGTCTTTAAACAAATATATATATAAAAAAATGTTTTCTCTTTTAGTATGGAATTAATAAACCACACGTTAGTATTTATTTACGAGGTTATTCTTTTTGGTACTGAAATAGCTTACTTTCTACTTGCCAGGAGCGTCTAGCGCTACAGCACGTCCTACCTGCTGTGCCATAGATATGCGCGTTTCTCCGTTGTGGGTTGTTGTCTCAACCACACCGCGGAGAATCCGCGTTTTTCTAACAAAGGGCACTCCTCGCTGCATGAACTTGATCCGTGCTATCATTTCTTTTTTACTTTTGCTTACCGTACTGCTTGGTGCGAATCGGATATGGGATTGTCGATGCACCTTCTCCGCGGGCATTTCGCGCTGCTAACCATACATAGTATACGGTGTTGGGGTATAGATCGGTCAAGGTATAATTGTAAACGACCGGTAGCTTTCTATGATGATGTTCCTGAAGGAAAAAAATGTGTAAGATGCGTTAATTAATTTATTATTAAAATACAAAATCGCAGTTTATTTAAGAATTCGTGATAATTATTGTTGAATTATTCAATATTTAACTACATAATATGTTGTTATACAACAATTTGCAGTTATTTGGTGAAAACGTCGAAATTTAACATTTAATATTATAATTAACTAACTTAATTTTATAATTAATTGTTTACCTAAAATAAACATTATTCTCGACATAAATGAAAATTATTGTACATCAGAAATATTGATTTTTCACCGAACGAATGCAAAGCTGAATAATAGCGTTACAGAAAATAGAGAACAAGAATTAAAAAGAGGGGAACAAATTCGAGTTGCAATGCATTTTTCAGAATGTTTGTAAAAACATATTATATTTACTCTCACAGATATTGAATAT
>JABFPJ010006356.1:0-11009 GCA_022817425.1 Gryon sp. ZL-2020
ACAGTACTAGATCAGTATCGGCAAAGTGACGTTTTAACACATTTTCCAATGCTGTTTTTACGTAGTTCTTAAAACAGCAATTGTTGCACTTCAGTACTGTGTCAGTATGCAGCCAATATTAAAAATGTATACAAAGTCGTATCGAGTAAGAGTACTAGATCAGTGTCGGCAAAGTGTCATTTTGACACATAAGCCAATACTGTTTTTACGTGGTTTTTACACTAGCGACTATTGTAAAGTAATACTGTGTAAGCATTGAGTCAATAGTGTAAAACTGGACGAAACATTATTTATATTCAAGTCTTGTGTCAGTAGCGATTTAATACTGAACTAACATCTTGACCATCACTGTTATACCTTTATTTGTCTACTGGTGACGATAGTCAGACAATACACAAACGATATTGGGCCGTATGTATCTCGCCGTTTTACAACTACCAGTACCGTGTATCAACTACCAGTATATCAATTAATATACAAAGAAACTATGTACAATCGCTATTTACAAAAATTTTAATATCCCGGAGAAAATCCTCATTACCGCGAGGAATTTAACAATGACGAAACTCTAATACGTACGACTTAATTTTATCTCAACTAAGACTCCTGGATGGAATCCTTATCCTGTCAAGGATTCCATCGAGGAGGAATTCCTTAATTATTAAAGTAAATTAACAATACTTAATAAACATTTATTTCACAAAATTTTATAAAGGTTTTACTCCGAGGCTCGGTGATCTTCTGAAATCGACGGCACCGAAGACACCTGGGAGGGGAGGAATTTTTGATGGAAGGGGTTATATGGAACCTGACGTGAGGTTTTGGGACAACTTCTAAGAGAATGTTGACCCTCAGCCACACCGAGGATACTCACACCAATAACACTCCCGAAAGTTACTTTTTATATTTTTTCGAAGTTGTACTCCGAAAAGTACAAACTTGATATCTCAAAATAAACCAACTGCACACTTAAATTTGAGAAGTATCAAAGATGAGTGGTCTTTTTGGTTTAAGAACTGATTCTATCAACGAAATTTTCCCCTTATATTCTATTTTAAGATCAAGTTTGTTTTGAGAATAGACCAAAATATTAGCAGCCCTCTAGCGCATCAAAATCGAAGTTCAGATGGCGAGCGCCGAGATCGATATCGATACGGCAGAGTGCTACCGGGAGGTGCTGCCCTCATGGCTTGTGCGGTCACGGCGAGCGCTAGAATGGCGGCGATCAGCTGTCAGTTTATCGCGAACCGGGACCGTTACAATATATATCTTGAATGTATAGGAAATATAGATTTTATATTTTTTATTTATATTTGGATTTTTTTCATCTGTAGGGGACTAAATTAATATACCGTTAACATACCGCTAAAATATACTCTATTTATTACAGCACTTTACAATAGATCTAAAGTAGTAAAAGTTAGCATATATTATTTCTACACTAAATTTATTATTCGCAGTATAAGCGTTGCTATGCATATATCTATAAGACAGTGCTCGACTATGACGCCATCTACAAAAATAAACAAGAGTGTCGGATAATAGTATTATTTTAATTCAAACTTCATTTAAGCGAAATTTAAAAGCAATCTTTAAAATTTGAAAAATGAAAAACATATTAGTATAACTAATCACTAAAATTTTTCTCAATATTAGTTAATAAAAAATTTGGCGCGAACTATAATTGTTTATATGTTACATTATATATGTTGTAGAGGTTCATACTTAATTCAAGTAAATAAGGTTCGTGCCAAGTTTTTTATTTTGCATCGAAACTAACGAAGCTTTCGGAACTAATGAAACTAAGAAGTATGTATAACTGTATGACTAGCAAGATTAACAAGATCAACAAAACTAACGAAACTACCAAAACCTTATTTTTGCATGTTTATATTTTTTTGTTACTTATTGTTGTTAGGTTTTAGTTTCATAATTTTAAAGTTTTGTTTTCTATTATTTTAAGGTCTAGGGCTAGCTTATGTACTTAACCATGTTATTTAATAAATCAGATATTATTGTAGATTCACTTCCCAAGTTGCAGATTTTTCAAATAAAATTAGCGAATGTACTTGACCATATATATTGATATCAATAACTTATATTGAGAAAAATTTTAGTGATTAGTTATACTAATAAGTTTTTCATTTTTCAAATTTTAAAGATTGCTTTTAAATTTCGCTTAAATGAAGTTTGAATTAAAATAAGATTTTACTTTAGATTAAACATTTGAATTCAGAAAGTTAAATATGTTTTAGACGTCATTATTTTTGATTTTTAAGATTTTTTGTACTTGGCCTATACTTTTCAGTTTATCTGAATTTTTAATAATTTCAAATAATCTTTTAGTTTCTTTATAAAGAAAAAATCTCTAGAAATAGATATCCTCTTCGGAGAATGTTTTTATGCAATAAAACATACGTTTTAACAAATGATGTAAAAATTATTCAATACATTTTATGTTATCTGCCGAAAAATATTTGCAGTTTTATATTTGTATAATTAAACGAGAAAAAAAATATATTTGTATAAATCTGTAATATTATTTAAGTATGTCGAAGTAAATATATAATATATAACTATATTAAAGCTGTCAAAATGTATCATGTCAAATTAAAAATTATCAATTAGCAGTTGATATTTTATTATATTTAATGTCAAGTGTTTTATAGTATTATAAATTATCAAATTAAAAAAGTGCGCGCGAAGCGCGCAAAATATCCTTGTCCTAAATAAAAAGTTGGTGTTACCCTGAAGTTGGCTGTAAGTCGTCAATTCCACGAAGTCCCATTGTTACACTTCTATTTGTCTTCGTGCAGTTGAAGTTTTTATTAAAAAAAAAACTCAATCGAACAAGACATAAAAGAGTTTTTAAAACAGTTTTTTTGTTTAAAAATAATATTAAAAAGAAAAGAAAATAAAGGATAACATTTGGTTTGACAGATAGTTTTCATTTATTTATTATTAAATATTGTGATATAATATAATAGTACTATGTATATTATTATCACTTTAATTATAAAAACAAAAAAAATGGCAACTCATCTGATAAAGATTTTGCTGATCTTTCTTGATTATGTGATTATGATAATGCTGGTGATATTTCTTGTGTAAGTAAGGTATGTACATTTTAATGTTGTATTAATTAATAATAATCAATATATATTTAGAATCGAATAAATGAGTGTGAATGATTATATATAATGTGTGTGAAAATTATTGCCAAATATAGGTAATGTAGATTTCCCATAATAATTCTATTTACTTTTTTGATTTTTGTATTGTATTACATCAATCAAATTATTTAAAATAATAAAAATAATAGTAAATAGTCAGTGACAAATATAATAAAGACATTATATTTTTCAATTGTAATAAATTCAATAAACAAATTTAATAAAAAACTACATAACTTCTTTTAGTGTAAATAAGTAATTATTAATATAAGTAATAAATAAAGTAGAAATAGTTTTGTTATTTTCTATTTTCATGACTGAAAAGGAAAACCACCAAATGATTACAATTGCTTATATTCAAACGCATATTTTAGTTGCCAATATAAAAAGATCTAAAAACACTAATTTACGTCTACTTAAAGTAAGTTTATAGTCATGCATAGTTATACTTCTAATTAGCAACTATGTTCACATAATTAGTCAGTAGATTTTTTACTTCTTGCTCATTCTTTCTTTTTCAAATTAGATTAATAAGTTTGTAGTTTCATAGACAATTTATTGATAGATAATATTATTAAAGAATCTTGAATTTTATTGTTCAAAAAAGTGATCAAATATATAGGTACATAATATCTAATAATAGAAATGTAAATAAATATGTAAATGTCATCATAATAGAACATGTAATTTAACAAGTACAAATAATTGAGGTTATGTTCTTTTTTTTAAGAATTCAGTTTTAATCATATAAAAACCTCGGTAGTTAATTGCTTTTATTATTGCTTGTGTTTATTTATAATGTTTGTTAACTTTTCTAATTTATATGTTTTATGTTTTAGTTGGTTAGAACCAAGGAAAGCGAAAGTTGCCTAAACTATTTGGACACAAGTCTTCACTACCAACTTGGGTCTTCATCCATTTATTGGCGCTGAATTGAACCAACTTGGGTTTCTGTGCTTTTTCTCTATTCTCTCTCTTTCCTCTCTCTCTTTTCTCTCTCTCTTTTTTTTAATTACCATAAAATGCATAATGGAGAATTGTTCACCTGCTGAATTATTTGACAACATTTTGCCCTTTGACGGCAATGTGTAAGTGAATAAAAAAATGTTTTCATTCAAATTTACTTAGATTTTTACTATTATAATAACATTTTTCATTGTTATATTATAGGGAGCTGATAGGATTGGTCGATGGGGAGTCAGCTGTGCAAGCTGTTAATACAGACAACGGACCAACTGAAAGATTGAAGGCTGTATTAACAGATAATAAGTGGAAAGTCAAATTACGATTTGGGGCGAGGATATTCAGAAAGTTAAATCTCTTTTCAAACCGTATAATGTAATCTGAATGAATTATTAACTGCTTTATTATATTTATTTATTTTAATATAATAACTTTAATTAAATAATTAATAATAACAATTTTTGTCAAAGATATTAATGAATTGTACGTAATCGTAGCTTCTCCATGTCGATGGTGCGTTTGCTCAAGAGCGCAACCAAAAGTACAGTTTGAGGAGCGTCAAAGTCGATCTGACGTTTAGATCGAATACCACTATTGAAATTTACGGACACATATCATCAAGAAAAATTGAATTTAAAGAAGTTAACATTGGCGATGTTCTTGATTATAACAACAATTAGAGAAAGTCTTTTTTTAAATTAACAATAAAACTATATATATTTTTCTGTTTTCTAAAGTTTATTTTCATAATGAGTTTTAAATTTTATGAATGAAATAATATACATACATGTTTTGTTTTTAAAAATACGGCTAATTAAAGAGTGAATGATGATTTTTAGTTACTGTTGATGGACTTATTCAGTCGGAATTCTCCGAAGACAAAATACGAGGTGTCTCCACATTTTTAGCGAGCATTTGTCATGAAGACACGCGACTCGAGATAAGAACAAAAGATTTGGATGTAATTGGGAAATTTGAAAAAGCATCACACGTCAAAGTTTCAGGATTTATGAAAGGCGATAGTGTACCATATTATATTATGGTACATTCTGTTGATATTCAAATATTGCCGGGAAAAATTAGTCAATTAGATTTACGTCGTGCCATGTATCTACCAGGAAGGAAAAGGAAAGCTGACGAAACGGAGAAAATGAATAAACATATTAGAAACGTAAGAAGATAAATAAATGATGAATAAAAAAAATTGTTAAAAATTAAAAACGTAAGAGCATGTGGAATAAAGAAAAAAATATTTTATATTGCAGAACAAACAAAGTAAAACCAATGAGGAAGCAGATGCGGATGTAGATATGACTATGGAAATGTAGAATGCATTTTAGAATGGAATTTGGATTTGCGCATGAAAGGTTCGCAAGAAATCGTGGTCAGACAATTGTCTTGGTTTCAAAACTAGCTAATTTTTTTTTAATTTTTTGTTCTTTTTCGTTCTTCTATTTTTTATCTTTTTGTTCTACTTTGCCGAATTAGTTATTGAGAGAACAATAATCCATTCCATCAAAATGTATTTTATACAAAAATGTGCCAAGAAGTCACACAACATTCAGGAATATTATTATAATATGGTAAACTTTTAATTTTTGTAAGACAAACCTTATTTCTTTTCCAATTTCCTGTAATGCATTATTAAAACATTATTATTATTAATGCATGTTTTTAATCCTATCCCTTATTCCCTTAATTTATTTGTTCTTTCAATCATTTTGTATGGAAATCATAATATTACACTTAAGTTTCAATTTTCTGCATATAGTGGTATTCTCTCACAAAAATGTATTATAAAAATCAACATTTTACTCAAATGTTTCAATTCACGAAAGAGACGTTTTACTTACAATTATGCAATTGTAAATAAAATGGATACTTAAAAAAAAACTAAGTGTGTATGTTAATATTAGTAAATTATTATGTATTCAATTTTGCCGCTTCAATTCAATGGCCGTATTTTGTTTATTCTTAAAAATTTTGTTCATTTGTTTGATTTCAGCATTGCTATTATTCATTGATCTTTTATTTTCCAGATCCAGACTAGATAATCCAGATTACGGTTATATATTTTACGAAGTTGCTAAGTAACTGTAACTTTTCGATTTTAAAAATTAATAATTTTGAAAAAAGTGGAAAAATGAGTCAAGTAAATGAAATTACGGATAAATCAGTATTTACAACCAATATTGAACTCAATAATGTTATTGAAGATGATACTAGCCTGTAAGTGTTTACATTTTGCATTAATTTTTCGAACTTAATTGGAAACTTTATTTTATTTAAAAGTAAAATATGTACTAATGTAATATGTTTCTTAATATAAAATTCATTGGTGGAAATTTACAAAAATTCAATTATATACCTATGTTAATTGAATAACTGTGATTGAATTGAGTAAATGGTTAAGTTTAGTATCATCTGTTTGTTGTTACTTTTTATTAACTGTTTAACAATTAATTGAAATTATTGTTATCGTATTATTATCTTAATTAAAAGTATTTGCATTAATTTAACTTCAATTTTAATGTAATCGGAATCAAATATATCAATTTTGTGACTAAATATATAAATTAAAAAGATCATATTGTGCCAACTCTGTCATTTATATGTGTTTATATTATTAACTTTTAATATTAAAAAAAGAATAAATGTATCTATATATTTATATATTTTCAGTTGTATCTGTGGTTTCGTCGAATGGTTTGACAATATTAGAGATTTTGTAAATACCACCAATGGCAAGATTTTCCAATTTATTTTGAACAACGGTGAAGGATCTACAATGCAAATTGTTGCATGGAACGAGATTGCTGAAAAATATTCTAAAAAATTCAATCAATCTGGCATGGTATTCAAATTCGCATAGAAAATAATTCTATTTGTGTCTATTAACTTCAATGCGGCTTTTGTCTATATTTCTTATCCGTATATATAAGATTCTATAAGTTGTTTTTGAATAGAGTTCATTTTCATCTAAAATCATTACCAATTGATTTATAACTTTACTTTTTCTCTATATCTTCAAACTTTTTAAAATTAATTAAATTTTTTGAGTTAACTTATGATACATTTATATGATTATTATAACTTTTAGGTTTTAGCACTGGAAAAAGTAAGGCCAAAAATACCGAAGAAACCGCAATACCTCAAGACTACATGCAAGTTTGAATTTCACTTGCAATTATGTACAAAATTAGATATTCTGGGACATTACAAAGAAGAAAAACATGTTCAGGCTGAAGTTAAAATATATAAGGAATTTACATTAATACGTGAAAGTATTGGTCGCATCATTGGTAATTAATGCAGCTTTTATCACTTTTTTATAAATTAAAAAATTAAACTATTTATTTTTAACGTATTTTATTAACTTAAATTAAAAGTATTCCGATGAATACAAAAGATATTAGAATAAAATCCAGTTTTATGCAATTTTTAATTCATTACTTGTATATAAAACATTAAACTAGTTTTATTTTATATTATATTTTAGTAATTAAAATTAAAATAAGTACAAATGGAACTTTTTGTTTTATAAATTTTATAAATATAAAAATTAATTATCCATTTTGCACATTTCACATAATTGATTATTTATCAAAAAAATTTGAATTAAGTTTTATATGTGACATTTTCATCGAGAGTCAATATTTATTTTATAGGTGTTGAGGCGTACTTAACACCTTTTCGAGAGGTCATTACTCTGAAGAAAGCGACATTTATATCAGCGACGGTTACAGATAGGCACTTTAAATTACAATTAGTAACTCGAACAGATGACAATAGTAAACAAATTTTGAAAGATTCCAACAACGTTAAGGGAAAACCATCTGGGAATCCTTAACTGGGACATTATCTCAGGGAAAGAACGGACTTCTGACTTTGAGTATCAAAACAATGGAGAACGTTAAATTTATTGAAGGGGAAACAATTTTTCTGAAAGAAGTCATAAATGGTTTTTATTTGATACCTTAAATGGTAGAATAAATGAATGAAATTTGAGTTTGATTAATTAAAAAATATACTAATGAATTTAAATAGAAATTATACATATGAATTTACAAGATCTTATTATATTTTCTTATCTAACAAATCAAAATGTATACATTAATATTATTTATCTAAGTATTTCGTTAAAAATTAAGTATATCTTATTGTATTAGAACTTGTATTGCATTATTATCTTTCATAACGAAAAACGGTCGTGTCGAATTTGAATACAGTAAATTCTGTATGCATCAAATGAACAGTTGTATTCAAAAGATAATTGTATATTTTATGCATGTTAAATAAAAGTTAATACTATAAAAATTTGAAATTTCTATTTTTTATTCTTTAATTATATTAAGAAGAACGAAATTAAAATTTTGCAACTAAGTAACAGAAGCGATTTGAATTTATTTTTGGTATGAATCATGTTGCATTATTATGATAGTAATAAAATAAGCTCTTAACTTTATTTGTCTCATTACAATTGTCAAATATTTCAAATATTTGAAATAATTTTTACTTTGTTATTTATAAAATTGTCAACCAATTATTGGATACTTCAGATTTATCAAATGCTGTACTATTATTTTATTTAGTTATATATTTTAATTATTTTATATGTTAGATCATTATAATGAATAAAATAAAATTATCTAAATAAATTAAGATAAACTGTCTTATATATTACCGATTGGAATTTTTATTTATTAGAATTCACTTTGACTATGAACATGCATACATATAGATATACAATAATTGTAGCGTTTATAATAAAAAAACAAACGAATAAGAAATATGACAGAACCTATATGTTTGGTTAGAACATTGTTTGTATTTAACTGTAAACGTATTAAAAGTTAAAATATTACGTGTTTAAATAAGTGATTTAATTGATAAAAAAATAAGTGATTTATAATAAAAAAAACAAACGAATAAGAAATGTAACAGAACCTATGTTTGGTTAGAACATTGTTTGTATTTAACTGTAAACGTATTAAAAGTTAGAATATTACGTGTTTAAATAAGTGATTTAATTAATTAAAACGAACAAATAAAGTGCTTGTGATTATTGTGGAAAAACTATGTTTTGTAAAACTTAATGCGATTGGTATATCATTTTATATTATTTATAATTATAATGTGTGAAATTCATATCCTTACATGTGTTTATTTGTCATACATTGTTCTGTAATAATATATAAATAATAATAAAAGATTTATTATTTTGCTAAGATAATAATTAATTACACTAAAGTAATGATATTTGTTAATTAGTTCTCTATTTGTGAATTCTTATTATGTTTTGCCATTCTGAATTTTTTTTTATTCAAATTTGTTTATTTCTTTTTACTATTGGCTCTTTCTAAATTCCCTCATAATATTTCAAATCTTTTACATAAAATAATTGCAATAAGTAATACGAAATAAAAAAAAGTAGTAAGGTAAATATTCCAGTTTGTGTTAGTTTAAAAGTAATTAAGTAACACGAAATGTTTGATAAAAAAAATTAACAAAGTAATATGAAAAATGTTATAAAATGAACAATATGTTTTGTAAGAAAATGATATTTACATTGACATTTTTCATCTTTTAAAGAAATATAATTAACAAAATATATGAAGTCCAGCTGTCAGAGTACCAATTTGTATTATATTGACAAGGTTTTTGTTTACTGTAATTATTATTATCATATATATATATATATATAATTTTTGAATCATTATTTATATTGAGTTAGTATTTCGTGACCTTTCATTCTTAATTTTTATTTTTTGTACTACCCTGATAACATAATATGCCTAAACATTTAACTGGCATGCATGTTTAGTCACAAATATTGGCATAATGTTAACATTATGCTAAAATACAAGGAACCTTTATTTCAAGCGTACAAAATGTTAAAAAAATGCTAGAAATATGTTCACATTCAATGCTAGTATAATGCTAGTAATACTCTGACACATCTGACAGGGGGTGGCTCACAAGTTATCTCATTCTCACATTATAGACCTATACATTTTCTCTAACTCGCAATTTATAGCAGTCAAAAAATATCTCAAATGCAACTTATAGCAGTTGCAGAATATCTCAAATGCACATTATAACATTCTTATTTTATAAAATTTCCATTTTATCTGTATTAGTATTTTATAGAAATCATTTCTTATCCTATTTTCGTTTTATCTCATTTCTACTTTATCTATTTCTTATT
This sequence comes from Gryon sp. ZL-2020, assembly GCA_022817425.1. NCBI lineage: Eukaryota > Metazoa > Arthropoda > Insecta > Hymenoptera > Scelionidae > Gryon > Gryon sp. ZL-2020. The sequence continues at coordinate 10,345 of JABFPJ010006356.1, forward strand.
TTATATTATTTGAATTTTGTTGAAGTATTATTTTATCATGATATTACCTTATAGAAGTACCCATATTATCAGAATGCCAGTTTATATTACTACTATTCTATCGCACTAGCCCTTTATCACAACTATTTTCTTATCTAAATCGCATTGTCATGCAACTTCATGTTACCAAACTTTTATTTTATCGCCATTTCCTTTATCTCCGACACGTATTTTATCGCACTTTCATTTTACCTTGTTTGCATATTATCGACTTTAGAATTTAATCTTATTCTCATTTTATCTCATTTTCAATTTATCTCATATGCATTTTTGTAAGAGAGCAATTTTATCGCAATCATACTTTTCCGTATTATTACATTATCTCAGTTGTACTTTCTCAAAAGTCTTACATTATAACATTCTTATTTTATCTCAATTTTATATTATCTTATTTACAGATTATCGATGTTTCTAAATTATCGTATTCTGATTTGATCGCATTTTTATGTTATCTTAAATCTATTATTTCAAAGTTAATATTTTATCACAATCACACTTGATCCTACTATTTTTTTATCTCAGTTGTACTTTCTCCCAAATCTTATACTATCACATTCCTATTTTGTCTCATTTTCACTTTATCATATTTGCATATTATCAAAATTATCATATTATCGTATTCTTAT
>JABFPJ010006357.1:0-11009 GCA_022817425.1 Gryon sp. ZL-2020
TTTTACAGTTTATATATAGATTATTTAAAGAATTATATAAACAATATATGTAAAAAAATAATTTGGTTGATTAAAATTTGTTACTTGTAATAAATAAAGTTTATCTTAATTATATACGTGTTTTTTTATGAAATATTTATATTATTTTTTTTGTGACCGTAAAATGACCGAAAAAAATGACCGGTCATTTGAACATTAAATTTTTTGAAAATGATAAATGACCGTCAGTGACCGTCATTTGACGGTCAAATGACCATGACGTGACCATTATTAAAATGACTCGTCATTGCCCATCTCTACTTATGCCATACTATTTATTACGAGGCTGATAACACCTGGTCATTAGTCTGGTGAAATATTTATCAATAACTCAGCCATACATTTTACCATACAATACCAGATTTTATCCGGACCTGTGGAATGGAAAAATAGTGTCTGAATACGTTTGGGAAACAACTCTAATTCAGACTGTAAAAAGTACGGACTCCCACAGATAGTCCATCCCATGCCCGACTTATTGCAATACTATTTCAGATTTGTCGCCATAGTATACCAGATTTGTCGCAATACACGGCCAGACTATAACCAGACCAAAACCATACCGTATTTTGTACTAAATAATCGGTCTGGATATGTCTGTATAGCGATTCTGATCAGGACTGTATTCGGACTCGTTATCCAGCTCTTGCCATACATTAACCAGACTTTATCCAGCCAGTTTTTTTTCCACGCGGGATTAACTAAATTTGCGATAATTTATATAGCAATTCATTCAAGATTTAAAGTGTATCCTCAGTTAGCAAGGAAATTATAGCATATTTAACAAGATATTTTTCTCAGTGTAAAAAAAATAGAAATACTGGCTCTTACACAATATTCTGTTCTACGATGTAAAAGCAACATCCAATCAAAACGAAACTACATATAAATCCGTGAATATAATTTGAACAAGTAAAAAATACCGCATAAAACAGAGTAAAATGAATTTTATCAGGATAAGTAGTTTTAACTTGTAAAACTTTATGCATACAAGAAAAAAGTGAAGATTTATTGTCGCACAGATACACAGATACAGAAATTGGGACTAGAAATGTATTAACGAATAAAAATATAGAACCATCTGGTAATATAGAAGTAGAGTCAATAAATATATCTTTTACTCGTCGTACATTTACTCCTTGGATATGAGAGAGAAAACGAAATTTATTTTAAAGAATAAGATTGTGTTTACTTCATAAAATAGAGGGAGTAAAGTACGACTTTACGAGCACGTGCAACGAAAAAAAATTGAAACTTACATGATAGTACATCAATCGTAGCTTTAGAATACTTCATTGTTTGCAATATTCTTTCGTCTCGTTTACGTTTTAGTTCTTGATATTTAGTGTCGAATAACGAAAATAATTCTTGTATCTTTGGATATGAAACATGCGAAAAATGATGAATATTATAGTTTTTATTCAAAGTAGTAACTTGTTAGTAAAGAAGAAAGAAGTCGTTTTTGAATTTCAAAATGTTTATTATAAATAAATATACATAACAAAAAGTTTCATACAACTTACATTATTTAAGTAACTCACTTACAAAGTAAGATATCATAATAATAATTGAGATTTACATATCTTGTCATAATGTAAAAATTTAATTAAAGTTTCATATTTTTGATTTATTATTTATTTTATTTTAACATACAAAACAATGTATATTATACAACAAATACAACATTATATACAACAAAACCCTTCTTCTATATGGGTAATTCGATGCCAACTCAGCATGAGGTTCCACACGACCATCTCGGAAATTGAAAATAGCGTTCTAGAACGAAAAATCTGAAAAATAACCGCGAAACAATTAAAATATATTTAAAATTGACTGTACAAAACTTCGAAAAAATTAATTCTTTCTGTTTACAAAATTTACAAAAAAAAAAAATTCGTTTTTTTATTTGTAAATTCGCCATTCTTTTAAAACAAAGGTCTTAATAGTATTAGTTTTTGAGTTGGTCCCACAATTGTCGAATTACGAAAAAATTTAATTAGAGGCAAATAAATTTTGACTGTATAAAAATCGTTAAAAATCATACATTCATTAATAGTATTGTACAGTAGATTTATAATATATCTTAATTGTTTAGGGGTTATTTTACAGATTCTTATTGTCTGAAAATCGGATAATGCATGTATCGTTTAATTTCGAGATGGTCATGTGGGCAATTTTATCGAGTTGGTATGGAATATGAAAAATATACAATATTTTACATACATTATCTCGTGGCACACTTTTAATTCAAATACCCAGAAAAATTCGATATTGCGGCTATATTATACACTAATACGAGCAACATGAGACACGTAAACCATTTTTTAAATCACAAGTTTTAGTGATACTTGATACATAATGTATGAAAAATATACAATATTTTACATACATTATCTCGTGGCACACTTTTAATTCAAATACCCAGAAAAATTCGATATTGCGGCTATATTATACACTAATACGAGCAACATGAGACACGTAAACCATTTTTTAAATCACAAGTTTTAGTGATACTTGATACATAATGTATGAAAAATATACAATATTTTACATACATTATCTCGTGGCACACTTTTAATTCAAATACCCAGAAAAATTCGATATTGCGGCTATATTATACACTAATACGAGCAACATAAGACACGTAAACCATTTTTTAAATCACAAGTTTTAGTGATACACCGTATTTTGTGATTTTCCATAAAATGGCCATTTTTGCCATTTTAGCATTAAAATTTCCATTTTTCCAGTTTAATTTCTTTTGTTTTTATATGTTAAGCAGTTGTATCATTTTGGAGCATCCCTTGTAGGACGTAGGATGACCTTTCTGTTGACGGTTTGCACAGAAAATACTGTCTTTATTTATGTTTCGTTGATTTTTAAGCTCACATTCTCCGGAAGATGCGGACTTTCGCATCTAACGCACCTATACATCATACTACAATTAAAAGCTATATGTCGTAATCTTTGGCATTTTTTACATTGCGTGGATTCGCTTTTTTGCTGTTTTCCATTTTAATATTTGGTAATTAATATGTTTAATGTTGTTTAAATTTTGAGATTTGCTGTCAGATGTTAATTGAAATAAGAATAGAGGAAGTTTTATGTTATTTGCTTTAGATTTTTTGTTTCGATTTGGCATACTTTTATGAATTTGATTCCCTTATTTTTAGTTTAGTTAAAAATGTGTATTTGTTTTTATCATAGTTTCTTTGATTTTTTTATAATCGTTAATGTTGTTTATACAAAGAATGTGTTTGTTTTTGTTTATTTGTTTGGTTGCAAAGTTGTCGGTTAATACCTCTTCTTTAACTAAAGATACGGTTTCCTTCGAGTTTCCATTGCCAGTGATGATTAGTGGTGGTTTGTGCTGTATTCTCGTTCCCTAGATGTTGGTGTGGTGTTGCTTCATTGCTGCTCCTCGCAGGTTTTTGTTCCTGGTTCTGCGCTGTAACATGAAAGCTGATGAAAAGCAAAGATGAACCGTCGGAACTGAAAATAGTTATAACAAAATTATTTTTATATTGTCTTTTTAAATTTACAATAAAACTTTTGTAACATTTTCCATCATATATGGTTGAAATGTTGTCATTATGTAAATAATATTTATTGTTCATTGAATCACTGTAATAATTACTATTTTGCTCATAAAGCTTCTTAATACTATCTTTAATAATGTAAGTAGCAAAAAAATCAATTTCATTAAATTTATATGTGTTTATACGATTCTTACAAGAACAGCAATTGATGAAACTATTTCTGTACTACTGTGGTTATTAAAATGAAATTTGCCCGCGTATTCGGAGCAGTTTTAACACTTTATATGACATTCAGTAACAGTATGCGAATTGAATTTTTTATCAATAAAATATTTTTGTTTCAGTTAAAATTGGCTCGGCAAACATTGAATTAAGCTAATAAAAGTTTTCTACACCTGACAAATACAATGTATTGAAACGTAAGGTATAGCTTTATTGAAACTTATTTTAATTATTTTTGTTCAACTTATATTATTAAGTATTATATTTATGCTACTATATTATAGTTAGTTTTTTAAGACTGTCGTGTTGAGTTAATGATCAACGCTTGTATCAAAAGTTACATTCTACTATATTTATCTCTCTATTTATAGTGTTAATAATAGATTCTATAATATCATTACTAATAATTATTTTTAAAAATATTTATACTTACTTCTAATGTTGGAAATTTATAGTTGTATATCGTTTTCGTAAAATTAATTACAAGCTAATTAATTATATGTTAAGTCAAATTGATATCACTGTTGTGAACGTCGTCACATGATGATGTTACACACTAGTATACAAATATATTTAATCATAATAAAATGTATATATTCATTTATTATAGTTTTCCTCACATTTTAGGTTGCTTCAACGAACGATTATTGAAAAAAGGAGATAAAGGCCGTAAACTTATATATAACTAAAAAAAAATAATTTTCTGTAAATTAAATTCCATTTTCAATAACAAAAGATGGCGTATAAATTAAATAAATTAATTTGTTGTAGGCGACAGACAATATTGAACAAGCCGTCGAAAAAATAAAAGACGAATCTATTGCTGTTGGACAAGGGATTCATCCCTATATAATTTTAGATGGACCACTAACTTCGGTTAAAAAGTTTTATGTAGTAATTGGAATTTTATGAAGTTCCTTCATTTATAGATGTTTTGAAACTGACTTTTCAAATATTCCATGCCTTAAAAATACCATACCCAAAGCCATTAAGCAAAACATGGAAGTTAATACAAAAAATCCGTATTTCAATTGTCTGTACTTGGGGAAAATCTCGGTGTAACTTTTAAATAACGCATTACAATTTTTGCAAAGGAATACGAGAATGAAATTTGATTAACTGAGGAGAATATTTTGATATGTATATTTTCAATTTTAACTCATCAAAAAATTTTCTATTTGTTATTTTCATTATTCTCAGTAATTCTTCTTATTAATATTCTATCTTCTTGATTTAATTTTTTCCTACGTTATTCTTCATCCTTTTTTCTTTTTATTATGGACCCCGTAAAGTTGAACGATTCAATGCAAAATGCATCTGCAGATGTGTTGAATGAGCTGTATTACTATGCCGCGTAAGTGAGTTGACGAAATTCGAGAATTATTTCAGACTTTTCTTACGAATCCATGTATATCAACTCTATTCAATCAGGTAATTGAAAGATTACGATTTCTTGGAGAGCCATCGGACAATTTTAAAACTTATAAAGTTATGTTGCAAAATATACAAAATCCGTTCAAGGGTTTCCAAACTGAAGTGCAATGCTTTGATTTCTTTGAGAAATGCGGAAGTTACATTTCCCCTCAAGAAATTAAAATTAAAGTGAATCCTTCCTTCTTATCTGATAACCAAATCTCACATCCGGAAAACATAACTTATCAATTTATTCCATTAAGAACATCTCTGAAAAAATTCTTTGAAATATCTGGACATTTTACCAGTACCTTGGACCATATGAAACAATTGGAAAATGAAACTTTAATTTCGAACATTGTCCAATCAGATTATTGGAAATCTAAAAAACTTTTTGGTAATAGAATTGTGTTTCCGTTGTTATTATATAATCATGTCTTCGAAAACAACAATCCACTAGGATCGCATAAGGGGATTGGCAAGCTTGGTGGAATTTACGTTACTCAACCCGGTTTATCTCCTACTTTGTATTCCAAAGTTGAAAATATTTTCACCATTGTTTTGTATAAATCACACGATCAAAAATACGTACCGTTAAAAATCTTTTTTTGAAGAATGTGTTGAAGAATTCATATTTCTAGAAAAAAAAGGTATAGAAATTAATATCGAGTCACAATATATTTTTTTCTTGCTGCAGTAATTGGCGATAATCTTACTATAAATACATTACTAGGATTTATAAAGTGTTTTTCAGCTAATCATCCGTGTAGATTTTGCCTAGTTAATCATAAAAATATTGATACTGTTTTTAAAGAATCTTTTTAAAGAAAAGTGAACTTCTGAGAATTATGTACAGAACTTGATTCATGACTAGTCTAGTCTAACGGGTGTAGCAAACTTATCTGTATTACACGGTATTCCTGATACCTCTCCACTAGAAATTATGACCGTTGATATTATGCACCATATTGCAGAAGGGGCTTGGGAATATGATATTGGGTTAGTTCTCAATCACTTCATTTAATGTCACCAAATGAAGCATTTTATTTTTTGTGCAACATTGGCATTCTAATCGGAGATTTGATCCCTCGTGGAAATGATTATTGGAAAGTAATTATATTATTAAAGCAAATTTTAGAAATAGTATCTGCACCATTTTTTAATACAAATATGCCAGATTATTTAGCATCACTTATTGAAGAATATCTGATGCTATGAACAAATTTATTTTCAAACTCAATAAAGATAAAGCACCATGTTTTGGTCCATAACACCGAAATGATGAGACGTTTTGGATCATTGCGGTCAGTTACCACCATGCGTTGTGAGAGTAAAAATAGGGAGCATAAAACAACAGCATATCCCTCACTGTCCCGTAAAAATCTCTGCAAAACATTAGCGATTAAATTTCAAATACGCTTTTATCATCGTATAAGATCAAACAGAAAGTCTCCACATTATCCTAAGTACGTAAAAGGTTCTGCGGAGCTTCTAGTAGTTCAAGATCTTCCACAAATGTCGTCTTTTCAGTTTTATTCGCCACCGGACATGAATGATAATGTTCATATTTTGAAATCAATAATTTATACAAATCAAACGATTGACAAAAACATTTTAATGATTCCAGACAAAATGAGACCTTTATTCTTTCTTGTTCATATAGTTTTAGAGGATCTAGATTATAATTTATATATTATTGTAAAAGAAATTTCGAATTTTACATATTACGATGAACACTACCAAGCATACTGTCTTCATGATAGTTACGTTCTTAATTCTTCAAATTGGCGATCTTTTAATATCGTTGATCTTGAAAGTTGCTTTATTTCACGTTTTGCGTTGAATCCAAGTGGTAAGTGGTTTATACCTAAACGTTGGATTTAGTTTTAAGTTTATTTGTAGACAAATTAATAATTTTTCATATATACTTGTCATAATACTGTAGACAAGATTGATTCATTTCAAATCATTATATTTTCAATTATACGCTTTAATTAATATCATTGTTTTTTATATAAAAATTCGTTTTAATTTAGTTAATATATCATTATAAATTTAATAAATTCTACTATGTTTTCATTACTATGAAAATTAACTTTAATTATACACATAATTTTATTGTTTGAAAATTAAATTATTGAATTTTAATTATTTGGAAGATTCTAAATTATTATATGATGACAACTTTTTTATTTTACCTGTGAATCTAATTTTCATCAATTTATATAATTAATATTTATAATTTGTATGATATGAATCTTGAATGGAACGTTTAATAGTTAAAACCTACTTTATATAATAATCACCTAATATATATATATAATCTAATAGAACCCTAACGTATATACATAATATCAAGGGCAACGCAGATTATAAGACACAATGCAAAATCACATCTAACATATGTTTGTGATATGGTTCATATGATAATCACGTTAAAAATACATACGTGTAAGTATAAAAGTTTCATATTTAAAAAATTCTATGCATAACAAAATAATAATCAATAAATTAAAACTTGATTTCACGCTATACTTTTACTTTATCTTAAATTAAATACCACAAATAATTCTATCAAATACATATTGTCTTAAGCAATTAATTTACTATAAATCTCATTTTATGAAACATATTCATTAGGGTCCTTCTTAAACAAAAACTTTTTTTTGTAAGGTGAAATTCGGAATCTTTGTACCTAAAAAATACTAAAAAAATTTTTTTTGAATTTTGTATTAATGATTATAGGATCCTCTAGTGGAATGAAAATTTTATAAAATCATTTTTTCAAGGCTTTTTGTATGATATTTTATTGTGCTTTTAAGGATCAATTCAACTTGACATCGTTTTACACATTTATAATAGTTTTAAACTAAAACTAAAGTGTTTAAAGATGTTAATTTTCCGAATAATCATCACTGAACAATTTTTATTAGGAAAAAATCATTAAAACATTTTGCAGAAGTCTTTAGGTTTTAGGCAATAATCTATATAGTTTTATTATATCATTCTTGATATTCAATCTACAAGTCTCTGTCGCCCATTACATCGTTAGATTTCTATTTTATCGACACATACACAACAATTCATCAACCTAATCTCAAAAAATTGAGCAAATAATCAAAGACACTTGCGGTTGTTCATTTCAATATAAACAGGAATTTTGGCATATTTTCTTGCCTTTTTTTCTGCCAGTTTGGTAATTCGATTTTCATATGTCTCTTGCAAAAAATTCGTTTTTATATTGAATTTTGATGGTTATATTATTTCTAGGTTTTAGAATAAAAAATACTCACATTCGTCTTTTAAAGTTCTACAAAAAATCAGGTGCTACTTGTTATGTGAACGTATTTTTGGTAATTATCTTCTTCAAAATATTTGCAAACTTCAAAAACATTCCATTGCCACTTTTGTTAAACTTCAGTATTTTACATTTTTAGGATAAAAAACGATGTGGCTGACCTAAGCGATGACGATTTTTTAGAAATTAAATGTTTGGAAAAGTTCTTACCTCATCAGCTACCATCGAACTTGGATGTTTTGTGTCATTTTTTCTATTATACGAGAGAAAAGCATAAGACAGCTAATGAAAGTGCCAAGCTCGTTATTAAAAATCTTTTACTTCTGTGGAATGAGATTGGGATTCCAACTAAATATCATCCACACTATGTCAGTCATGAAATATCGCTCAAAAAAAGTGGCGAGCGTTTCAAAAAAATTTTTCAAAAAAAAAAAAGTGGAACAAAAACAGTTATTCAAAGCAGAGCTACAAAATTTGTTTGACATTGCTCACGCCAACGCACAAAATATGGTAAGCACAAGTAACGTACGAGTTTTTATCAAATCAAAGGTTACCTGGACGACTTGGTTCATATGCGGAATTGAAAACAATACAAGGTGTTGATTTTGAGAATTTTAATATCCATTTACTGTAAAAATCATTAAAAGTATGCCGTTTTTTCTTCGCAAAGTTTCATTCGCTCAGTTGAAAATTTATCTGAAAGTTTCGCAACATTACGCAAGTACTAATTGATACTTGTTGCGATACAACGGCATCAAACGTGCTGCAGTTTTACTCGAACAACTGACCGAAAAAGAACTCTTCTATTTTTCCTGCAGGCACCACATTTTAGAATTAGTTCTGCGCTGCGTATTTGAAAAATTGATTCCCGGAACAGTTGGACCAGATGTAACTATGTTCGTAGATTAAAAAAAAATTGGTCCCAAGTCAACAAAACTCACTTCGAATCCGGCGTATTGGTTCCAGAAGTAGCATCTGCGTTCGAAAATGATATTCCGGTCATTGAAGATTTCATCAGAAAAAACTTAGAATTAAACATCGAGCGGAAAGATTACAAAGAGCTGCTGCATCTTTCTTTATTATTTCTTGGTTTGGCAGTTCATGCAAATTACCGATTTTGTGCTCCTAGAGCAATGCATCATGCGCGTTGGATGGCAAAGGCCATATATATATTAAAAATTTTTTGTTTCGGAACGATGATAATGTGAATCTGAGTAAACGAGATGCAGTTGCTCTTCAAAAAATCTGTATTTTCATCGTCAAAATTTACATTCAACAACGCTTTGAAGCTGAACTTCCAGAAAAAGCGCCTTGCAATGACTTGAAACTAATCAGAGATTGCTACAACTTCAAATCAATTGACGAAAAAATATTATCCGCGGCACTCGAACAATTTCGGGGGCATTTGTGGTATTTAACTCCTCCTTTAGCGTCAATAGCATTTTTCGACGCAGATATCACTGTGGAAGAGAAAAGAGATTTAGTTTTGCGTTTATTTTTTCTGTCGACGGTGAATTTGAGGAAGACATTAAAAGATTACCGTTGCGATTAAAGGATGCTCCTAAAGTTTGCGAAAAAAATGTATCTCAATTCGTGTCGAAACAGTCGTCGATTTTTTTCAAATATTAAATTTGAGTACAAAATGGTTGACAGATGACCCATTAACATGGGAAAATCACCCTGATTACAACAACGACTGATTAATTGTAAAATCATTGTCTGTGGTAAACGACGTTGCAGAGCGTGGCGTTAAATTATTTTCAGACTTCAATTTTCTGTTAACAAGAGATGAAGAACTAAAACAATTCCTGATGCACTGCGTTGAACAATATAATAAGCGTTATCCAAGTTGTAATAAATCAGATTTGATTGGTTAACTTTCAATTGATCGAGTATTCATTCAATTAATCAAAAAAAATATTAATAAAATGTCATACACAAAATCTTCAATAAATGATTTCATAAAATTTTCATTCCATTAGAGACTCCTATAATCATGACTAAAAAATTCAAAAAAAACATTTTTTAGTGTTTTTTCAGTCCAGAGCTTCCGAATTTCACCTTACAAAAAACAGTTTTCGTTTAAGAACCACCCTAATATTCATGTTTGAAAACAGTTTAACAAGTTTTTTAAAATAATAATGTCACAAGGACATATAGAAAGTAATAATCAATAGATTTAACGCCAGATAAATACTAACGCGATCATCGCTCGCAAATGAAGTTGTACATAGTGGTATTTACTGTGTACACCGGGCTGAGCCTCGTGCGGCACGAGCTAGAGCCTCCTGACGCAGACCTTGTTTTACACAGGGCTGATCCTTGTGTAAAGCGGGCGTCCGTCACTTGTACATATGATTCAGATGCGTGAGCGAGAAAAAATTCGCTACACAGTTCTGGCCACTGTGCCACATGTGTGTTGGAGTCCTATTTCGGATTTTCCGTGTAGATTGTTATCTCAAAAAAAAAAAAAAAAAAAAAAAAAAAAAGATTAA
>JABFPJ010006358.1:0-11008 GCA_022817425.1 Gryon sp. ZL-2020
TTATAGTAAATAACTTTAAAAAGTTTTCTAACTTTAAAATTTTTTAACTTTAAAAAATTAAAAAAATTATAATTTTTTTAACTTGATTTTATAGTCCATTAACATACAGAAAATAATTTCTAGTTATTATATATGACATGAACTTCTGGTTTACAAAAGAAAAGAAGAGCAAAAAAGGAAGAAAAAGTGGCATCATATATAGTGCGTAGTGGACGTCGGCGTATAAGTATTTATTTGGTAAACATGTTCCTCGTTATGTTCGTTGCGATGCCACTGTTATCTCAATAAACACAACTCGATTTTCAGATGAGTTTCGGAATACGCAATGCGACCGTCAAGAATCACAGGTTCGTCGTTTTAAGTATTGGTCCTGACATGTGTCGCCATGTTATTCTTTCTTGCAATAATACCGCACGTGTCCTTTTCAGCGGACTGCGGATATTGCCTCGAGTGTATTTAACCATGATTTGGTTGAAATTTAATCGCCGGAGTTTCGTCGCCAAAAGCGGAGCAAAAACCTTCGAAAAACTCAGGTCACTTTAACTTTGTGTGCAGTTATTTTAGTGATCAAAAGAATAAAAAAAAGAAAACAAAAATATTTCAAACATTTTTTTAATTTATTTTATTTCTATTTTTTAAATTTATATATACGTTTTTATAATTTAATTTTATATAAAAATATATTTATTTTTGTATAATTTAAAAAAAAAATTTTAATTTAATTTTTTTTATTATTATTATTATTATTTTTATTTTTTTTTATTTTTTAATTTTAATTAAAAAATAATTTAAAAAATTTTATTTTAATTATTATTAATATTATATATAAAATTAAATTAAAAAAAAATTATATATTATACATATTTTTTAAATTTTACAATATATATTTTGAATTTACATAAAAAATATATAAAACAATAGAAAAATTATATATAAAATATAAATATAAATATAAATATATATATAATTTTCATATTGCGTTGATATGGTATATATTTAGAATATAAAATTGAATATATAATTTATTTTTATAATAATATTTTTTTTATCTCTTTTGTGTCAACAAACTTATTTTATTTATGTATTTATTTTGATTTTGCTTTTTGACCTTGTACTTATTTACTATAACTCGTTTGTTTACTATTCATTTACTTTTTTATTTATTTACTTTCTTACTGTATTTACATATTATTTCCCTATTTTCTAAATATTTATTCACTTCAAATTATCTGTTTATTAATTATTTATTGCATTCATAACATATTTTCTTATTTTCTTTTTCATTTTTGTTATTGTTTAAATAAAAAAAAAATTGAAAAAAAATTTTTCGAGATTTGAACCCGCGACTCAAACTTATCAGAAAACGAAATATTCACGTTATTTATTTACAAAAACGTAATAATCAACAATATTTTATTATATTTTAACAATTTTATTATAATTATTGTTTAAATAAAAAAAATAAATAAAAAAAATTTGTCCGAGATTTGAACCCGCGACTCAAACTTATCAAAAAACAAAATATTCACATTATTTATTTACAAAAAAGTAATAATCAACAATATTTTATTATATTTAAAAAATTGTATTTTTGTTATTGTTTAAATAAAAAAAAAATTTGTCCGAGATTTGAACCCGCGACTCAAACTTATCAAAAAACAAAATATTCACGTTATTTATTTACAAAAAACCAAGTAAAAATCAACAATAAACCTAAAAAAAGGACACAATAACCTCCAAAGCCCTATTTTCAAATAAACAATCCATCTTCATTTCCCAAAAAAGCACAAAAATTGCCTAACAGTGCGACACCCAACGGCGCGAAACGTCAACAAACAAAGCGCAACAAAAAACGTAAATAAACAGTATTTCCCGCGAGACGTTGCATTATGTCCGTCAATATCAAATAAACACCCGTACAAAAGGCATAACATATTTATCTTTCTTCCGCCATTAATTCATTTTAAAATCATATATAAAATCGAACCAAGTTTCTTTATAAAATTTCAAAACCAAATTACCTTTTGAGTTCCCGACATTTCCATTTCATCGAAACCGGAAATACTTTCCTTCTCTCTCTCTCTTTTCTGTTTATTCCGTTCTGAAAGTCATTAAAGGTCATCTTACGGTCGTTGAAAGGAGTCAAGAATGTTATTCATCCGCCGCATGAGGAGACATGAAAAATCGAGATCATACGAGTCATCATTCATATGTGGGATTCTTTCTTTTGATTTCTTCGACTTCATAATTATCGCACCTGAGATCATTAGCGTGTCTTTCAATTCGGGAATATAAATGTTCCGGGGCCTTTTGTAATTAGGCTTTTATTGAAAAATCACAGCAAAGAAAAAAAAAAAAAAAAAAAGAGAGAGAAAAGAAAATGGCCGCTCACTTTTGTGCAATATGGGTTTTGTGTAACAGGTCTTCGCCATTGTTGTCCGGCCGGTCTTTTATACCTTTGACTTACCTGCTTAAGTTGAATTTAATCAATTGATTTTAAACGTCGGTTCAAAATTAGTCTCGGATATTTAAGCGTGTGATGTAATTATATATAAACACTAATGACGCCCATGACGAGGCACTTTTTTAGGTTAGGTTAATGGTCATTAAAGCTTAAGCCTGTTTTCATCAAACTTAATACTTTCAATTTTAATTTTTTCAATTCTAACCTAAAAATTGTGAGTTTCAAAGAAGAATAATTATTCTTACCCCCCCCCCCGTCTTACCACCCCTTTACTTCCGCCATGATTCGTTTTACTGGGTCGTGAAATTCTTCAATAACAATAACGCAAGTGCACGTCTTTCTTTCTTGCTTTCATTCCTCCTTGAAGGAAATAAAATCCTGTAGTCGTAAGAGGCGTATGATTAATATCCAGCCGACAGAACGTGAAGCGGGCGGCCAATAAACGGGATAAAAATACTCGTGAAAAATAGCTCGCTCATTAGGGGTACAGTCACATCTGTGACTGCCGGGCTTTTGTTGGATAGAGACAAAATGGCGCGATGAACGAGGACAGAGAGTGCAAGCTTGGCAGGGATTTATTAAACTTATAGCAGATTATTTTAATATTCCAATGGGTGTGTCACCATTTGTTGTCTTCCACGCATTTCGCGCCTCTCCATTTTTGCATTCTTCATTGCAACTCCCCCGTGTCTTCGCCGTCTTTTTTTTTCGATCCCTGACATACTAATTGAAAAATGTAAATATCATTAATTAAAACCTAAGCGCCTAACTTTTTTCACGAAAGAAACACGATTTATGAACTGGAAATGACTTTGGAGGTTATGTGGATCCTTAACAGTGGTGTTTTGTTGTGAAATTATCAACTGCGCAACCATTTTGGGTCAGAATGATCTACTGCGCAGCTGTTTTATATCGTCGGGATCTACTGCGCAGCTATTTTATATCGTGGGGATCTACTGCGCAGCTATTTTATATCGTTGGGATCTACTGCGCAGCTATTTTATATCGTTGGGATCTACTGCGCAACTATTTTATACCGTGGGGATCTACTGCGCAGCTATTTTATATCGTGGGGATCTACTGCGCAGCTATTTTATATCACAATGATTTACTGCTCAGTAATGTTGAATCATCATGATCTACTGCGCAGCCATTTTGTATCATGATGATCTACTGCGCAGTCATTTTATACCATAATGATCTACTGCGCAGATATAGTCCATTTTGCAAAAAACACCTGCGCAGTAATGATAATTCAAACTAAATAAATGCGCAGTTGATAATCTACTGCGCAGGCATCTTATACCATGATGATCTACTGCGCAGATATGGTCCATTTTGCAAAAAACAACTGCGCAGTAATGACAATTCAAACTAAATGTATGCGCAGTTGATAATTTGCGAATATTTTGTCATCAAACAAACTTTAAAAAGCCCTTAAAAGTTCAAGAAATTGAAATAATTATAATAATTTAAATTTTGCAATCTTAGGTGTTAAATTTTAAGTGAATTTTAACGATCGAATTCAAATGACGAAACATAGGTTGGAAGCCCCTTTCTTCCTATTATATTTCATTTTCTCTCCCACGGTATGAAACTTTGCCGGAAGAAAGAAAGAATAAATCGGCTACCGAGTCGAAAAATCAAGAAAGACTTTTCATTCGTTACGGTAACTACTGGTTTTTACGACAGGTGCGCCGCCTCCGACGACCAGTTGAATGGGTTCAAATCCATTGTGTCGATCATTTACGAAAAATGTTGTTTTGTGTTGATGAAAAATGTGTAAATGTAACAGAATCATTAACATAAATACAACTTGTCGCGTGGCGTTACTTATTTACTCACATTTTTGGTCATCATTTTGAATTTGAAATTAATGCATTTCAAATTAATGGATTTACGTGTTAAATGTATTTTTGATTTGAATTTGGGTTTATTGATGATGGATTTCAAAATGAGTTTTTGAAAAGATCTTTTATGTTTAACTTTTTAATTTGAAAATCATTTCTTTTTATATTTCTAAATGAAAAATGATTTTTAATATAATCTTTTGAAATTTTAATATATAAGAATGGAATTGTAATTTCAAAATTTTGAAATTGAAAATGAAATGAAAATGAAAAAAAAATTTAACAATATTCCGACAGTTTTTTGCAATTTTTCACCATATTTTCAGAGTTGCAATTACAAATCAGTTAAGTATTATTCATCAAACAGCGTATTTACAAACAAGATAAACAAAACAAACAAAAATCAAAATAAACAAAACAAATCAAAATAAAAACAAACGAAATAGACAAAATAAAAATAAACAAAATAAAAACAAACAAAAATCAAAATAAACAAAACAAAATAAACAAAACAAAATAAAAACAAACAAAATAAAAACAAACAAAAATCAAAATAAACAGCACAAAATAAACAAAACAAAATAAAAACAAACAAAACAAGAAAAAACAAATCAAAATAAACAAAACAAATCAAAATAGAAACAAGCAAAATAAACAAAATGAAGCACCGAAAGTTCCTAGTTTCGAAAAGACTGAAGCCGAAGTTGCCGCAACTATTAATAAAAAATATATTTAATTCAATAAAATAATAATTAAAACTTTAAATCGAACATTTTATTTAATTTTATTTTAATTTTAAACTAAATATTTTTGAATTTGAAATACAATACCAAGAATTGTTGAAAATCCAATCATACAAAGAAACTTCATTTTTGAAGTAAAATGTTATTAAAATTTGAATTTTAAGTAAGGAAATTTGAAAAAAAAAAATTTTTTTTTTCGTTTTTTAAATAGAAAAAAATTTTGAAAAAAACATATATTTCAAATAATAAACAAATGGTAATTAATACAAAAAAAATTGTCATCGCAGCATTTTTTGATCGAAATCAGATAATGTAGAAAGTGATGCCGACATGCTAGTGTCGATATTGTAGATATTCGTCGATATATTCCCATTATTAGATTGCAATTATTACAATGCTAAGAGACCGTAAACAAGTATTTTGAAAAAAATAAATTTCAATGTACATAAAAAGATAATTTAAATATATCAGTTCGTTTTAAAAGTAAGAATGTACACAATGGACAAGAATTATTCATTTTTCATGAATTTTAAACAATTTGATAAATGTTCGATGTTACAGAATTTTTCGATTGTTATTCGAATTTTCGATTGTTTCATGCATTTCCGATTTTTTTATAAATTTTCAATTTTTTCACCAAGTTTCGACATTTGTGTGAATGTTTGATTCATCTATGAATTTTCGAAATTTTCATGAATTTTTAAATTTTTCATGACTTTTCAAATTTTTCATGAAATTTCGATTTTGTAAGGAATTTACGACATTTTCATGAATTTTCGAAATTTGCGTGAATTTACAAATTTTTCATGAAATCGACTTTTTCATGAATTTTCGACTTTTTCATTAAATTTCATCTTTTTTATGAAATTTCAACTTTTTCATGAAAAATCGACTTTTTCATGGAAAATCGACTTTTTCATGGAAAATCGACTTTTTCATGAATTATCAACTTTTTCATGAAAAAGTCGATTTTTCATAAATTTTCGACTTTTCCATGAATTTTCGAATTTTTCATGAAATTTTGATTTTTTTTTCATGAAAAATCGACTTTTTCACAAATTTTCGACTTTTTCATGAAATTTCATCTTTTTCATGAAATTACATTTTTTTCATGAAATGTCAATTTTTTCATGAATTCTAAAATTTTTCGTGAAATTCATACTTTTTCAAGATTTTTTAATTTTTTCGTGAAAACATCGATTTTTTTCATGAATTTAAAAATTTTTCGTGAAATTCATACTTTTTCAAGATTTTTCAATTTTTTCGTGAAAACATCGATATTTTCATGAATTTTAAAATTTTTATGAATTTTCATATATTTCATGCAATTTCAATTTTTCATGAATTTTCAATTTTTCATTAAATTGTCGACTTTTTCATGAAATGTCAACTTTTTCATGCATTTGTTTAAATGTTCATAAAATTACGACTTTTTTAAAAATAATTGTTTCTAATTTTGTGTGAATTTCTAATATTTGTCATTCACCTGATACCAATCATTACAACATTACTTCCCAATTTGTTCCACCAATAATTTTGTTCGCCACAGTAGAAAGTTAATAAAGAGGCAAAAATTAGATGAAAAGATTTTTATGAAGCTTGTCTCATATAATTATCGTGTTAATATGTGGCAAGCATGTGGAATATACTTGTATTTTGGGCGCTCATAAACTTGTATATAATAAGACCACGAAGCAATAATGTTACAGAATACCCCATGATCGATGGTGAGTGATTGACTTGTAATATTGGAATCGGTATCGTACTAACATCTGTCGCTCAATGGGATTATTGCTTTTCTGTAAACATGTCGAAAGTTGAAATATACTACCAAATATATATAAAATCTGTTTAACTTTTGGAAAAAAAAAATTTTTTTATATTTATTTTTTTTATATTTTTTTATATTTATTTTTATTTATTTTTCTTATATTTTTTTAATATTATTTTATATTTATTTTTTTTTATATTTTTTTATATTTATTTTTATGAAAACTATTTTTTTAATTGAATTTTTTTGTAATAAAAAAATTATTTAATAAATTATAAATTACATTTTGTTTTATGTAATTTTATTACAAAATAAAATTTGTTCAAAAAAAGATGCAAGATATAGTAGAAAGTAATAACTACAAAAAGGACGTGTAAATTATAGCCGCTTAATAGGCCGAAATCATGCTTCGTGGCAAATATTACTGACGTCACAGACGGCGCGAACGGTGAGTTTATTGCGCCAGCAGTCTCGTACAAATTATAATTCGTGTATAACACGTCTAATTTATTCATTATTATATGACTATTACGAGCAATTGCTTGGTTTAAATTTATTGAATCGTTAAAGCAACAAAAACTTTTAGTCTACTTTAATTGCATTTCCGCGATTTATTTAGTTTTATATATAAACATATATATAATACAAATTTAAAAAAGGAAAAAGAAAATTTTTTTTATCACGTTCTTTTAATCTTTTTTTATAGTAAATTAATTCTATATTTCTATATTTATGCCGATATTGTAGATTCCTATACCGTCGGTATAAGAATTTTATAGAAAACTGTAATGTCGATAAACAATTTTATGTCAGTTGAATAATTTCCTACACGCAAGTTTTTTAAATATAATTATGATTTTTAACATGTTATCGGTATTACAGATTTCTGCAACGTCGGTAAAAGCACATTACCGACACTACAGAAACCTGTAATGTCGATAAATATACTCTTAGTGTTAGTTTAATAATTACCAGTACTCATATTTTTTACAAGAATAATAAATTTTTCAAGGTTATCGGCACAAAGGATTTCTGCAATGTCGTTAAAATCATACTACCGGCAGTACAGAAACCTGTAATGTCGATAATTAATCAATTTTGTAATCTTTTAATTTAATTTTTTTGCAATTAACGACACTTGAATGGTTAAAAATGTTAATAAACAGTTGGTTTCTAATTTACTATTGACATTACAGTTTTCTGCAATGTCGGTAAAATCGCATTACCGACACTACAGAAACCGTTAACATCGATAAACATTATTTTTATTATTTTACCGACAATCCGACCTCCTTTAATTATTACCGACACTAAAGTTTTCTACAATAATGATAAGTTTTTAAATAGCATCGACTTTACATATTTGCCAAGTGTCGGTAAAACGACATTACCGACATAAACAAGTTTTTCTTCTTTTTTATCATTTACGATACTAAAAATGTTAATAATTTTAATAAAACTGTACTTTTTGCCGATTGTAGATATAACAGATATCTGCAATGTCAATAAAACGACATTATCGACACTACAGAAATCTGCAATGTCGATAATATATTTTTGCAATTAAGAATACTCAAACTGTTAATATAATTTTGTTTTTCTTTCTTGTTACCGACACTGCAGATTCCTACACGTGATTTTTAACGTCACGCTTTTTTACATGGATTCTTTTGTTTTTTTTCTTATAAGCAAAGTTAATATATTTTCTACTTTTAAAATGCTTTCTTTGTGAAATTGCTTTACTATATTAAAATAATGTATAAAAATAAAGGTCAAGTTTTTTATATTTTCTAAAAATTAATTAAAATTATTTTATAAAAATACAATAAAATTTAATTTAAGTATAATGCCAATTAACAAAAAAAAGTATAGCATTTTTATGAAAAAATTTTCCTCATTTATATGTACTTGAATACACTTGAAACTATAACAAAATGTTAATATTTATAATAGTTATCCTTTTTCTTAATTGCAGGCCAAAGTCATAGACTATTAAATCCAAGAATTTATATTCGCGGTCATGTTTCAAACTAAGGCCATTAATAATCGCCATGATTGAGCAGGAAAATTATAGATGTTTATCAATTGCGCTATTATTTTGCAAGGATGAAAGAATTACGGATCCGTACATTACTGGATAAAGTCAAATCTCATTTTCACTTATTTCATAAATTCAAGGCAATTATTATTTTTGTTTTTAATTAATATAATAATATTTCAATAACTTAAACTAAATACAAACTGAGGCAATATTTAAATGATAAAAATGTTCAAAATTTTTTAAATGTACAAAAAGTTAAAAATCTTCAAAATCTTCAAAAAGTTAAAATTGTTCAAAATCTTCAAAAAGTTATAAATGTTCAAAAAAGTAAAAATGTACAAAATGTTCTAAAAAATTAAAAATGTTCAAAAGAGTAAAAATGTTCAAAATGTTCAAAAAATGAAAAGTGTTCAAAAGAGTAAAAATGTTCAAAATGTTAAAAATTTCTTAATTGTTCAAAGTGTTCAAAATGTACAAAATGATCAAAATATTCAACATGTTCAAAAAGTTATAAATTTTCAAAAGAGTAAAAATTTTCAAAAGAGTAAACATGTTCAATATGTTCAAAAAATGAAAAATGTTCAAAAGAGTAAAAATGTTCAATATGTTCAAAAAATGAAAAGTGTTCAAAAGAGTAAAAATGTTCAAAATGTTAAAAATTTCTTAATTGTTCAAAGTGTTCAAAATGATCAAAATATTCAACATGTTCAAAAAGTTATAAATTTTCAAAAGAGTAAAAATGTTCAAAAGAGTAAAAATGTTCAATATGTTCAAAAAATGAAAAATGTTCAAAAGAGTAAAAATGTTCAAAATGTTAAAAATTTCTAAATTGTTCAAAGTGTTCAAAATGTACAAAATGATCAAAATATTCAACATGTTCAAAACGTTATAAATTTTCAAAAGAGTAAAAATGTTCAATATGTTCAAAAAGTTATAAATTTTCAAAAGAGTAAAAATGTTAAAAATGTTGAACAAATTAAAAATGTTCAAAATGTTCAACAAATTAAAAATGTTCAAAAAGTTAGAAATGTTCAAAATGTTCAAACAGTGAAAAATGTTCAAAAAGTTAAAAGTGTCCAAAAAAGTTAAAATGTTCAAAATGTTCAAAAAGTTAAAAATGTTCAAAATGTTCAAAAAGTTAAAAATGTTCAAAATGTTCAAAATGTTCAAAAAGTTTAAAATGTTCAAAATGTTCAACAAATTAAAAATTTTCAAAAAGTTAGAAATGTTCAAAATATTCAAAAAGTTAAAAATGTTCAACAAATTAAAAATGTTCGAAATTTCCTCAGAAATGTTTTAACAAATGTTCTTAAAAAATGTAGAAAAAAAATTTGTTCAAACAAAATGTGAACAACAAATATAAAAACAGGAACAAATATAAAAAAACTAAACAAAAAACAAAAAGTAAAAAATGTTGAATTCATCAACGAACTAGAATTTCAATTAGTGTCAAGTGTGAGAATTAGAAAATGTTTCATAAATGATGCAGGAATAGCTTTATTCTTGATGCGTTAATTGTCAAATTCGTTGAAGACCAATTGTAAAGTGATTATTGAATTGCGTGGATCCAATATAGCCAGATGTTTCAAGTGGAAAAAAGCATTTTGAGAAACGAGTACATATCAATTGAAACCTATTAAAATGCGTCGTAGGAGCTTGTTTTCGGTCATTAGCCTCTCATCTATCAAACAATAGTTTATGTTTTAATCAGTTCCTGTATGTAACCAAACATCTCATGCAAGTTTGATGCTGAACGAGTCTGGGTTAATGCCGGAAAATTACAGGACATAAAAGTCAAAATATATGTTGACTTGACTTTTATTACCATGAAGTTTAGTAAAATTTATTTCGACATTGGAATGCGAAAATTACAATGTTGGATGGCAAATAAATTTTTTTTTTTAAATTTGCAAAATTATTATTATTTTGTTTTATTTTTAATATTTTAGTTTACATTTTATAAAAAATTTTTAATTTCAATTAATTTAAAATTAAATTTATTAAATTATTTATTAAATTTATTAAATTATTTATTAAATTTATTAATAAAAATGTAGTAAATTAAAATGAAAAATTATATTAACTTAAAATTAAATTTTCTTATATTAAAATAAAAATTACTGAAATAAAATAAAAAAT
>JABFPJ010006359.1:0-11007 GCA_022817425.1 Gryon sp. ZL-2020
TCACAAAGAATTGACGTATTACCTTCGTTTTTTATATTTATTTATTATTTTTCAGTAACTTGCGAAAAACATTTTTGGCGCTGTAGTCAGAATTTGAAGTTGGCATTTGGCTTTGACATCCTCTTAATAAGGTTTGAATTAGAATAAGATTTTATATTAGATTAAATATTTAAATTCAGAAAGTTGAATATGTTTAAGAAGTCATTGTTTTTGATTTTTTTAGATTTTTTTGTACTTTAAATGTTTTACACTATTTTGAATAAAATTTAATATTTATTTTTATTTTTTTAATTGTTACAGGATTATGTGCACATAATCTGTGTGTGAGAAGGCATACCTGCAACAAAATATACAAATTAATATATTGTATAAGTTGACACTATAAAAATAAATTTTATTTTGGTAATAGGCATAATTAATTAAGTTTTTGTTTCATCAACCAGACTTTGTCATTTTCGCAACGACGTAACTCAACGAAAATCAAGCCATTACCAGGACGAGGATTTCGAACGAGAAATATTATTTTCTGAGTATTTGTCACTAAAGTGTTCGAGCAACAGAGACAGCGAATATCAACAACAACACAATCGCCCATCAAATGAAGGACAGTGAGAATAATTCAAGGAAATCCAGCGTGTCGTACAATTTGTGTGGATTAAACATGGAGAACCAGATGCCTGCTTCCGACCTACCAGTGTCCAGCCATATTTCGCACAATGTGTTGTGCCTTCCGTCGTTTATACCCGACGACGTAGAACTTTGGTTCGTACTAGCGGAGTGGCGTCTAAATCTCGCGGGCATTACGAGCAGCCATGACAAATTTGAAGTGGCCATAAAATTCCTTTTATCACAGCCGCCCGACGATCGACTGTTTGAGACAATTAAGGAAATACTTCTGGATATGTTAGGTCAGTCCAAAGATAATAAAAACCGGTTGCTCCTGGAGCGAGAGGAAATTGGCGACAGGACGCCATCGCAGTTTTTTTGGCACTTGGTGCAACTGGCTCCTCCCGCAACTTCGCTTGACATCATCAAGTATCTTTGGACATGTCAGCTGAACCCGATCGTGAGAATTAGCATAGCGGCGCTGTTGGACACTGACATCTTGGAGCTGCTGAAGATCGCGGACAACATCATGGACGTCATGGACTCAACCCAGACTACAAAGCAGGCAGAAACAGTTGCGAACCAGTCAAGTAATGCAACAGAATCGCGCATTTGTGAGCAATTTGCGCAATTATCACTGACACTAACGGGACAATTGGAGATCCAGCAGCGGGAAATCTCGGAGTTAAAGGCGCAACATTCAAGGAAGTATTCGCATCAAAGGCAACGTTTGCACAGCAGAGGCCGCTCATTTTCTCGTCCACGATCAACTACGAGGCGCGATGGTGCTTGCTGGTACCATATCCACTTTGGTAATGAAGCAAAACAGTGTAGATCGCCATGCAATTTTAGTGTCAGAAACACGACACGAAGGTGTTGATGACGACAAGTGACTCCAACACATGCCACTTATTCCTCACCAACTAGAAAGACTTAAATCGAATTTCTAATCGAAATTGTTATACTTACATCGATCTCTTGAAATACTTCTGTTAATAAAATTTAATTGTTAATCGTATTTAGTAAAATAATTTATTACTCCCTGACCGTTCAAAAATGCGACCTTATAACAAATGAATGTGATGTTTATTTTCTACTAATTTTTAAAAAATATGTTAGGCTTTTTATAATAAAAAGCGTTAACCGTTTGCCATATGAAATATTTACAAACTTTTTATTTATTATTCTTTTTTTCATTAAGTAAGTAACACGTACAAAAATGAAAATACAAAAAAGCTAATAAAAATAGTCAATCCTCAAATTGATTACAAGAAATCCAAAATGCAATTCATCAGAAAAAAAAGAACAAAACGAAAAGAAATATCGTTTTCTTCGAAGCAGTAAATTCTTGAAATCAAGACTATTCTAATCAACGACCATTACTAAAACCCCAAAGGGCGATCGACCGAATATCCCCAATACTGGAATGGATTTATCCGGAAGGCGCGCCGATATACGTCGCCTCGACTTCCAATGACGGATTAGTGACTGTGGACGCAAGTGGTTGCGTTCAATTGTGGGAAACCTCTTGGGCCAATATCGAACAATCGCTGGGTTCTTGGCATCGAGCGATCGGCGAAGATGGAGAAGAAATGCAAATTACCAAAGAGAGATATTCCGGGCTGGATGTCAGCGCTCCAAAGCACGGAAAAGTCGATGCAAATAATGAACCTCACGTTGGTGGTAACACGTGGGCCGGTGGCACTGGTGGTACGTTTGTTCATTAATTTTCAACTTTATCGCAGACAACACTTGCTTCATTTTAATGAACCCATTTTCTAATAACATCTCTTATACAGTCTGAAAAAAAATAATAAGAAAAAATTCAAAATTTTTGTACTAACAAATTTTTACTAACTTTAAACTTCAGATTAGCATAATTTTATTACTTTTTATATAAGAGAAAAAGTTATTACAATCCTTCAGTTGTATTGAAGTAATAAATGTTGTAATATAATTTATTGTTTCTTGGATATGAAAGAGGGATTGTATTTTTTTTCTGGGTCACTGCAATAAAGTGGAATAAAGAATATGGCCATTTGTAAGCTGAAAAGGTTGTAACTATTTAAGAGTGTGAATATTTCAGGACGCGACACAGCTGGTTTAGGTGGAAAGGGTGGACCTTATCGTTTGGACGCGGGTCATACTGTGCATCAGTTGAGTGACGACGAAAAGAATGCCGTGCCGGAACACGTGAAGAAAGCCGCTCGGGAAATGGGGCAGCAGGCTTTTAAGCAGCGACTCAAAGAAATCAAGATGAGCGAACACGACTTTAATCTGTACAATCAATTCAGTGGCGCTGTGCAGAAGCAAGTTCAAGCTTTGCGTATAATTTTAGGTAATTACTTTTACTTATTATTTTGAATTAACCTTGTAATAAATTATGAGCCCAGGCTCATATTAATTTAAGGGCCCTCTAAAGGCAACCTCAGTTTTAATGTTATTTAGTGGCAGAATTACAAAGGCCTATATAAGGTTACTAAAGATGATTAGAAGGTTATAATAAGGTTACAAAAACGTAATATAAAGGCTATAGCAAGGCTATAGCAAGGCAATTCTAGTGATATATTATTAGAGCAGGCCCAGATTAATTTAAGGGCCCTCCTCAGTTTTAATGATATTTAGTGGAAGAATTAAAAATCCCCTTATAAGGCTAATAAAAGTATGCCTTTAATAAAAAAAATGTCTAGAAGACTTAAAGAGCTTTTATTGGATTTTTGTATGGACTATAAATATATATTATGCCCTCACTATTACATTACTATAGCCTTGTTATAGCCTTATTGTAGCCTTATTATGGTCTTATTATGGCCTTGTTGTGGCCTTGTTATGAACTGACTATGGCCTTAGTATGGCCTTGTTATGGCCTTTTTATGGCCTTGTTATGACCTTGTTACGACCTTGTTATGGTCCTATTATGACCTTGTTATGGCCTTATGATGGTCTTGTTATGGCCTTGTTATGACTTTGTTATGACCTTGTTATGGCTTTGTAGTAGCCTTGTCATGGTTTTGTCATGGCTTTTCCATGGCCTTGTCATAGCCTTATCATGGCCTTGTCATGGCCTTGTTGTGACCTTGTTATGACTTTCATGGTTTTTTAATGGCCTATAGGCATGTAGTATTCTATTAATCTTTAAAGATAATTAAAAGGCTTGCGAGTTGCATAGGCAAGCCTATACAGGGCCCAGAAGCAATTATTACTTGGGAAGTTAATTTTCAATTTTGCCTATATGTAAATTCTTTTAGAGTTAATGTTTGAATCGAAGAGAGCAAATAAAAGCTGATGAAATTCCTCAGGAAATTTACAGGCAAAAAGTAAAGAACGACAATGGTGCCGGCATCAGACATCGGGAGAATTGGATGACACTAAGATAATTGAGAGCTTAACTGGAGAGCAAACGATTTATCGACGACGCGCGGAAAAGGAACCAGAAATAGGATTGCCCCAGTTGAAGCCAAAGCGGCTGAAATTGGTGGTTGATGTGTCCGGGAGTATGTACAGATTCAACGGTTACGACGGTCGATTGGATCGCGAGATGGAAGCGTGCATTATGGTGATGGAGGCATTTAGTGGTTACGAGATGAAATTCCAGTATGACATTGTCGGACACTCTGGCGAAGACTACAACATTTGTTTTGTCGATCACAATCAACCACCCAAGGACAACAAGCAGAGATTGAAAGTTATTAAGGTAAGATATCATCATGTATAACAAAAGAGCCATTTGTATGTGCGAATAAATGGAAAGAAATATATATAAAAAAAAAAAATGAAATGTAGTTCAGTTAGTATGATGTATTTTTGATGATGATTGACGATGAGTTATAATAATGACGACGCATTGGTGACTAGTGTTTTTAGAATATTTTTTTGTTTTTGAATATGTTTCAAAGTGTTTTAAGTTGAAATTAATCTATTTCTTTAAACGATTGATAATTGTAATGATGATTCAATACTATTGATTCATGAGTATTGAAATTACATAGTAATATGAAATGTTTCTTTTTATTTTGTAAATTATCGAGATATAAATCTTTTATCAAAATTTAATATTAATATCGAAAACGATGATTTTTAATTTGATGATTGATGATTAATGATTGATTGATGACGATGATTAATGATTGATTATTGATTATTGACGATTGATTATTGACGATTGATTATTATTAATCATTCATGATAATTGATGATTGATCACGGATGATTGATGATTGATCATTGACGACTGATCATTAATCATTTATGATTGATCACTGATGATTGATCACGGATCATTGAAGATTGATGATTGATCATTGATCATTCATGATTGATCACTGATGATTGATCATTTATCATTCATGATTGATCGCAAATGGTAGATCACTGATCATTGACAATTGATCATTGACGATTGATCATTGACGATTGATCATTGATCATTCATGATTGATCACTAATGATTAATTACTGATCATTGATGATTTTTAATTGATGATTGATCATTGATTATTGATCATTGAAGATTGATCATTGATCATTCCTGATTGATCACTGATCATTGACAATTGATCATTGACGATTAATCATTGATGAGTGACCATTGACAATTGATCATTAACGATTGATCATTGATGATTGATCATTGATCATTGACGATTGATCATTGATCATTGATAAATGATGAAATATTATATACATTATGTAGTCCAAAATCTTTTAAAAACAGAACATTTTTCTGCGTGGATATACTGATTGTGATTGGTAGTCAATTATTGATCAAAACTGTAAATTAATTTTGCTTGACCGATTGAACACAAATGGTTGATGCTCGATGATTGATGACATCGACGAAGTTTATTGAACATTGCCCTTTCAAAATATTGCAGACAATGCATGCACATGCACAATTTTGTATATCTGGTGATCATACACTGGAAGCAACGCAGCACGCAATTTCCAGTCTTGCGAAAGAAGATTCTGACGAATCCATCGTGATTGTACTCTCTGACGCAAATTTAGAACGCTATGGAATTAAACCCGAGCGATTTACGAAAATCCTTGCGTCTAATCCTGACGTTAATGCTTATGCGATTTTCATAGGCTCCCTCGGAGATCAAGCAACGAGGTGAATAACAAACATTTTTAGTTTAAGTATTTGCTGCTTCGACATTTTATATATTTCGCATTTTTTATCTGCTTTTTTCAAACTTTCTATTGTAAAGTTTGCTTTTAAGAATAAGATAATCCTTTTTGTATGTATATATGGTTTTAATATATATATTTATATGTATAAAAACAATGTGTATTATTTATTTTTGTCTGTGTTTCAGGCTGATAAAGAAAATGCCATCTGGTAAAGCATTCGTCTGTATGGACTTGAAAAATATCCCAAAAATATTGCAACAAATTTTTGCATCTTCCGTGCTTAGTTCAACGCATAATTGAAATTTCATTTTTAGGTTTTTCAACAAAAGTGTTTTAGGAAATTTGTATATTTCTGTACAATAAAATCTATATTTATTGATAAAAGAGTTATTTTTATTGTAATATGTTTTAATCGTCGTTAGAGGTAATCAAATTTAAAATAAGATAATAAAATGCAAATAACTGTGGCGTTTAGCAACTTATTTGCTATCAACTTTTCATGTTGTATTATAACAGTATCACATTGTCGTTGAAATCTTGTTGGAAGATAAGTTAACTTTGGATTTTGTTGAAAGACAACTTTTGGACTGCATAATGAAACTTTTAAATGAAACTTGCAAAGGCATTTTCCAGTCAACGTTAGTGATTTAACTTATTTGTATTATCAAGTTGTTTTTTATTTGAACTAATTTTTCATTGTAAAATTGTCAAAAGATGAAGTTGATACTTGTTATAATTAACGTAAATGTAATTTATATTTTATTCAGTAAGATAGAAAAATGTATTTTACATTATTATATAAAAATTATTTCAAAATCAAACAGATATCCTAAAAAATGTGAAAACCTGAAAAAATATCATCAAAATCTCGAAATTTCATGAAATTTCAAGAATTCATAAAAATGCATCAAAATCTTAAAATTGCATGAAAATCTCGAAATTCCATGAGAACCTTGAAAATTCATGAAAACTTCGAAATTTCATGAAAAATGTGAAAATGCATCAAAATCTTGAAAATTCATGAAAATCTTGAAATTTCATGAAAAATGTGAAAATTCATGAAAATTCTAAAAATTTCATGAAAATCTTGAATATTCATGGAAATCTCGAAATTGCATAAAAAATGTGAAAATGCATCAAAATCTTGAAATTTCATGAAAATCTTGAAAATGCATGAAAATTCATCAAAAACTCGAAATTTCGTGAAAATATTAAAAATGCATGAAAATCTCGAAATTTCATGGAAATCTTGAAACTTCATCCAAATCTTGCAATTTCATGAAAAATGTGAAAATGCATCAAAATCTCGAAATTTCATCAAAATCTTGAAAATTCATGAAAATCTTGAAATTTCATGAAAAATTTGAAAATTCATGAAAATTCTAAAAATTTCATGAAAATCTTGAATATTCATGGAAATCTCGAAATTTCATAAAAAATGTGAAAATTCATCAAAATCTCGAAATTTCGTGAAAATATTAAAAATGCATGAAAATCTCGAAATTTCATGGAAATCTTGAAACTTCATCCAAATCTTGCAATTTCATGAAAAATGTGAAAATTCATCAAAATTTTGCAAAGGAATTTTCTAGTCAACGATGTTAGCGATTTTTTGTTAAATTATTTTTATTTTCAAGTTCTTTTTCATTTGAACAATAAACAAATTTTTCTTTGGAAAATTGTCGAAAGAAGGAAATGAAAGTTGTTAAAATGATCGTAAATGTAATTTAAATTTCGGTCAGTGAGATAAAAAAATGTATTTCACAGTATTACGAACGGATTAAGAGATACTGCAGTATTCATGTTGAGTCTTTTTGATGAATCTCTGGTTGGAGAATTTATAATCAAGTATAAGATTGCGGAAATAAAAGTTATATAAAATGTTAATACGCGTCGCCGGAATTAAAAGATTTAAAATGTTTTTTTTTTTTTTAATTTTATTTAAACGTTTTTTTTCATTAAAACTTTTTTTTTAACTTAAGAGAGCAAAAGCGAAATCAATATAAGCTTTAATTCATTTTTGAGTCATTTCAAATTTCAATTAGACAGGACGGGAAAATGAAATGTCGACCCACTTTAGTACTAAAGCGAATGGTGAAATATTTTTAGGACAATTTTTTTCAATTAAATACGGAAGAATTATATATGAATTTGTGTATGAAAATTAAATGAAGTTAAAATAAAGAATATATGTGATTGTTTTTGTCAAAAAGTAATATATTATTACAATGAAAAACGAAAGAAAAATATTTTTTTTTAATTCGTCAGAATTGTGAAAATTTTAAATCTTATCAACTTAGGTGTTGTAGTTTCTGAGAATGTCATATTTTCTCGGGAATTGCAATCATCTATATCGAGCATGCAACTCGGTGATTATTATATGTTTCCCTCACGTAAATCTTTGCAAGTTTTGTGTTTCTTTGACAAATGAACGTAATACAATATTGCTAGAATCACTACAATGTTCACAGTGAATCTTATATTTTTATATTAATATAAAATAAAATAATGATGAAATTTCGAGATTTTGTTAAATTTTGAAGAAAACTGGCAAACTATAAACTAAAAAGATTAGAATACTTATGAATTTAGAAAAACTAATTAAGTTAATTTTGAAATTTTATGAAAATCTCGAAAATTCGCGGAAAATGTGAAAATTGATAAAAACCTCAACAAATTCTGAACAATATAAAAATTCATGAAAATATTGAAATTTCATAAAAATTTTGAAAATTCATAAAAATTTCGAAATTTCGTGGAAAATTAACAAAGCATGAAAATATCGAAAAATCATGAAAAATGTGGAAATTCATGAAAAATTTGAAAATTAATGAAAAAGTCAAAATTTCATGAAAAATGTTAAAATTGATGAAAATTCTAAAAATTTCATTAAAAGTATGAAAATGCAGCAAAATCATAAAATTTCATGAAAATCTTGAAATTTCATGAGTCTTTATAATTCAAGAAAAAATCGAAATTTCATTTAAAAATCGTAAATTCATGAAAAATGTGAAAATTCATAAAAATTTCGAAATTTCATGAAAATCTTGAAATTTCATCAAAATCTCGAAATTTAATGAAATTCTTGAAAATTCATCAAAATTTCAAAATTTCATGAAAAATCTGAAAATGCATCAAAATTAGGAAAAATCGTGAAAAATATGAAAATTTATTAAAATGTCAAATTCATCAAACTAACATATATCCTTTATTTCTTATTACTAAATATTTAATTATATCGAGTTTATTTTATTTTTTCATGTCTAAATATTTCTCTTTTTAATGTGGTCATTAAAGTATTCATCACTATTAATTTAATAGTGCTTCAAGTATTAAGATAACTTTTCATTCATTTACATCTTAATTTTATTCGCACTTAATACTTCTCAAATACTTTACATTCTGAATTTCTTTCCTTATTATATTAGAAGCATTTTCTTTTATATTTAATGACTTTTATAAAATAATTAAAAATACTTATTCTAAGACGATTTTCTCCTACCAAAACATTAAATAGAAAATCTATTTAATACAACAATATTGGATTTAACATAAAAAAATATCATTAAAACTAAACAATGTATATATAATATTCCAATTTCAAGCCCCTTTGTTACGGTTTATCTATAAATTTATACTGACTAAAATAGCCGAAAGATAACATTCATGATTTAAACCGCTTTATACACTGATCAATGGCCGATTATCATCAAAGCAATGTTTTCCTATCACTCTGTACCAAAGACCAAACTTCGGTTATTGGCAAACGCGTATATCTTCTGAATGAAAGCCAACACTGAACCCACACACATTCATTTTCTTAGAATTTCTCAACTATAATTTTTCCTTTGTCTTCCTTTTCATCGCATCATTCTGCATATTAAAACAAAATCAAAAGCAAAAAAAAAGGTATTTAACATCCAAAAAAATACTTTGTTAATATGTCTTCACCATCCAAATTACATTGTCCAAATTATTTTATCTAAATTACATTGTTCAAATTATTTTATCCAAATTATATTGTCCAAAATATATTGTCCATATTACATTGTCCAAATTATATTGTCTAAATTACATTGTCCAAATTATATTGTCTACATAATATTGTTCAAATTATTTTATTCAGATTACATTGTCTAAATTATATTGTCCAAATTATTTTATCCAAATTATATTGTCCAAAATATATTGTCCATATTACATTGTCCAAATTATATTGTCTAAATTACATTGTCCAAATTACATTGTCTAGATAATATTGTCCAAATTATTTTATTCAAATTACATTGTCTAAATTATTTTATTCAAATTACATTGTCTAAATTATAATGTTCAAATTATTTTATCCAATTTATACTGTCGAAATTATATTGTCCAAATTATTTTATCCAAATTATATTGTCCAAATTACATTGTCCAAATTATATTGTCCAAATTATTTTATCCATATTATATTGTCTAAATTATATTATCCAAATTACATTGTCCAAATAATATTGTCTAGATAATGTTGTCCAAATTATTTTATTCAAATTACATTGTCCAAATTATATTGTCCAAATTACATTGTCCAAATTATATTGTCCAAATTATATTGTCCAAATAACATTATCCAAATTACGTTGTCCAATTTATATTGTCTAAATTATACTGTCCAAATTATTATATCCAAATTACATTGTCCAAATTATACAGTCTAAATTTTATTGTCCAAAATTTATTCCTAAATTAAATTGTCCAAATTTTTTTTTCCAATTTATATTGTTCAAATTACATTGTCCAATTTTTTGTCCAAATTATTTTGACAATAATAATATGTATTTTGACTATTACAAGTACATCTTAATCATGAATTTCTGAACTATAATTTTTGTCTTCCTTTTCATCGCATCATTCAACATATTAAACCAAAATCAAACGACTAAAAAAGAAAAAGATATTAAACATCCAAAAATAGACCCGGTAAACATTTCATCACCCCACCTTCCACATAAAGCATCATTCCATCGCTTTACTCATCTCAGTAGCAATAATAAGTCTGATGATTCATCTCAAGACAAAGACAGCAATATTTCCTCCCAGCATATCCCATCTTCCCTCTCTCTCCCACAGTCATTCCCCTCACCCCTTCACCCGGCAAAAAACCAACAAAGACAATCCTTCCCCTCAATGGAAACCCTTTACTTCCCCTCTTCTCTTCTGTCAACCCCTTCCTTAACCCCCCCCCCTTTGGGATACTTTTTGTGTCCATTTCCCTTTACTTCCGCG
>JABFPJ010006360.1:0-11004 GCA_022817425.1 Gryon sp. ZL-2020
GAAATCTCAACCTTTCATTTAAAAAAAAGAACTTTGAATTTCGATGTAAATTGTAAAAGTTATGTCGGTTTGAAAATGGCTCATTTTTTGACTACTGCTAGGTGGCCTTTTTTTTGTGCCCAGTGTATTTGCATAAAAAATAATACAATATTCACATGCTTAAAAAGCAAAGTTTTCTCTGAAGTTGCAGTTAGTTATATTTCATATAATGTAGTGAAATTGGCACGGAGTTATTATATTTTGAATATAAATTTGGTCTTTAAATGTAATTCAAATTGTTTATTTACTTTAAGCACCTTAAGCAGCGCTACTTCAAATGATTAGAAAAAGAGAGAAAGAAAGGAAAAACAATCTTTCGATACTCATATTTCGTTCGGTAGTTAGCACGCGGCCTGTCTCCAATTTCCTGTAGGCATCCTACAGGAAATGAGTAGCTATTGGCGACTAATTTACAGGACGTCGAGTTACATTGCGACTTACTTTTAAGTGCGCGAACTTTGAAATGTAACGAATTTTTCATCCCGTTTAGAGATTGGGGTCGATTGAAAAGGACGAATTGCATCAAATATTCTTTCATTCGAGGTGTCAATGATGACGCTGAAAAATTTTTGCGGTTGGACATTTTCCTGATATACGAACTCTTACACATAGATATAATATATATCTATACGTATTAACACGCAGACTAAGGAAATTGGGTTAATGCGAGGTGGAAATGTGCCAGACCCAGTTCACTGAAACACCGATAAATACAACCATGTAACTGGTGGTATAGTTACCTTCAGCAAAGTCACCGAGAAGAAATCCAATTACCATGCCATACATAAGATGGCGCGAATTAAACTTTCGCGCGCATTAACAATGATTTTTTTTTTATTTTATTGCAAGCCTTAACATCTGTGGGGCTTCGGTGACGTGAATTATGTAATTATTTGATGAAAGAAACATATATATTTGAATATAATATATATATATATATATATATTATATTCAAAGTGTTATTTTTTTATATTAAATTTTTTGTATTATTTGATTATTTAATTTTTTATATAAATTAAATAATCAAATAAGAAAATTTAAAATGAATGTTTAATTTAAACACATTTTTATATGATTTTTTCACGATCAAAACTGAAAACAATTAAATCTGTTAGAAATATGACATCAAACAAAAACCTTTAAACGGAAAAGAGTTTGTCATTAAAGTGCATTTTTGTTTCCGATGATCAAGCATCCGACTTAATGAAGTTGAAGTAAAGCAAGGATTCAACAAAAAAAAACCTTTGGAAAAAGAAAAAAAAAAAAAAAAAAAAAAACAACAAACAAGAAGAAGACCTGCGCGAACAATATTAACGTCACCGCGGGATTCTGTCTGCCGTAGGTGCGTATATGCGGCAAAATAGATCGTAAATTTTCTTTCATGTCGTATTCACGTAATGGTAGCACCAATAAGGATGGCATTTTGATTTGTATCGTAGTCCCTTTGTGACCCCGCATGCCATTAATGGATGGCCAAACACGAATTAGAAATGCACCCAATCATTAATTACAAAATAAAGGGACAAAAATGTGCATTGTTACAAATTAAAAATCAACGCGTACAATCTCAGCAATTTGTTAATTTTAGATTTTTTATGCGTTTCTGTATGAATTATTGTGGCAAATGGTTTTAGACCAATTTTATGTGT
The DNA here is from genome assembly GCA_022817425.1 of Gryon sp. ZL-2020. Classification (NCBI taxonomy): domain Eukaryota; kingdom Metazoa; phylum Arthropoda; class Insecta; order Hymenoptera; family Scelionidae; genus Gryon; species Gryon sp. ZL-2020. The sequence continues at coordinate 1,689 of JABFPJ010006360.1, forward strand.
TTTTATGTTATCTTTTCAATCGCAGTGAAATCATCAACTGTACACTGAGGGAAATTTGAGAGAAATATTTACTATTTTTTTATGAATTTTTGCTAAAAAAAACGTAGTAATCTGAGAACATATTGAAAAGAGGAGCAAATTTTACTACTATACGTAGTAAGATTTAATGTTTAAGTGCACATTAGAATAATATTTATTTCAAAATTGTTATTTTAATACCAATTTTTACTACGTATACATAGTAAAAATTGGTATAATACGCAGTAAAATTTGCGCCTTTTTCAATATGTTCTGAGATTACAACGTTCTTTAGTAAAAATTCCTTTTAAATTTCCCTGAGTGTAATCAATATGAAGCGATATTACAAAATAGGAAAAATGCATCATAATTGTCAGACATGTTTTCTCTACAAAAATTTATCTGATAAAAAAATAATCTGACTACAAACTTATTCATCATTTTGTAAGGCTTTTAAACTATGATATAATTGTTTTAAAAGTGAATTTTATAAAAATTATCTTCAATTTTATCATAATTATTATATTCATACATATTTTTATATAATAATTGTTATGAATCTGAATACAGCTTTTCTGTTGAGCATATTTACAATGCAAATAAATTGAATCAAAGTTTATCTAATTTAATCATAAATTATCGATGAAACGTTAAATATCTTGGCGCGTGTTATTTTTTCTAATCACGTATTAGTTAGAAGGCGATACGCGAGCAAAACTAAAATTGAGCGCAAAATCTTCATAGAATTAGTTGCAATTTATCTTTTGTTGAATTAAGCATCGAGAAATCTTATTCAATTAAAGTGTACATTCACGAATAAACATAATCGAAATAACTAACGAGATTTACGTGGCAAGGCGATCGACCGACTGACAATCAACTTGCAGTTTCCTGTCGTCAAATATAAAAGCACAATTCATCAATAAAACTTTCAATCAGTCCTTCGTGGATTAATTATAGAAACAAATACTAGAAAGGATATGAAACACTGAGTGGAAAACATTTTACGAAATACAGTACAGTAGAACCTGCGAAGAGTCCACTTCTTCTGTCCTTTTTAACCTGCGAAGAGTCCACTATTGTCATCTTTTTTTCTTTATACCAAAACATAGGTTAAACAAGGAGAGAAATAGTGGACTCTTCACAGTGTAAACAAAGACACAAATATGGACTCTTCACAGGTTCTACTGTATTTTTCAATTCATTTCACGTTTTTGTTTCGGAAATAGTTATTGCAAAATTGTGGTTTACTTAGTATTTAGTTACAATAAAAATTTTATTTATTTTTATAAGGTTTTTTTAAATATAAATTATTTTATCAAATATTTGTTATATGTCAAATTAAACTTACTGAAAAGGTGTCAACGTATTGATTAGCAAATGTATTTGTTATGATATAATAAGATAAGTAGAATGAACTGTTTAAAGCAAAGACAGTTAATTGTATTATTATAATGCGTAATTAATTGATATAATGCATAATTGATTGATAAATTGCAATGTTGTTATCATTAATGGATGTAATAAAGTAAACATAATAATAAATTAATTGACGCAATGATGTTACGTTTAACATTAAGTCAGTAACAGATCAATAATTCAATTTAATATCAAGATTTCAGAAGATTTTAAAATTAATTACATTTATGTTATATTATAATATGATAAAATAAAATTAAATTAAAAAATGCGACTACATTGATAGAACTAATTTCAATTATTTCTTTTATCGAATGAAATTTTCTAGAAAAAATCCATAATGAATTTTATTTTTAGTAATGCCTCTTTGCGTTTTACTTTTTTTTCAAAAAATGATAAATATTTATTTTGTAACAATACTTTTGTACTATTCAATACTCTTACAGTACAAAGAAAATTTCAGATTTAAAAAATACAGGTTTAATCAATCTCATAAATAGAGCTAAATATGGATTTTTTGTTCAAATAACTGAATTTTGATTTTTTGTTAAACTAAAAGAAATAGTATATTGGTAAAATCGGAAAATGAACATTAAAACTTAAAAAAAAGAAAAACATATAAATATGACTAAAAGTGTTGATATCAATGCATATGGTCAAGTACATTTATAAATTTTACTTAAGGAATCTTCAATTCGAGAAATAAATGTAGAATAAAATGTAAATGTAATTCTAAACTTTATTTCAATAAAAAAACACACACAAACAAATTACATATAATATTAAAAACAGAATCATTATATTTACAAAAACAAAATTAAAACATATAAGCAACTGATAATCTAAGAATATTACTAAACGTATTCTTAATATAATGTATATGAATTTATATCAATTGTATATCAATTAACATGGTCAAGTACATTAGCTAAGCTCACATTACTTAGTTAATATTTTTCTCATCCAGGTTGAGTGTGAGGACTGTCTCAGTTATAATTTGTATACCGAACTAACATAATAAGCCAAAAAATTATTATAAAACTTGATCAAAGATATCATTAATAATTGTAAATGTCAATTCTAATACAAAATCCTGTTTCAAAATTGAATGAATGTATAGAAAATATAATACGATCGCAAGATCGCTCATAAGCGTACAGTCGACATGAAAATAAAATATATAGAAGCTTACGCCTGTTGCGTCAAATGAGGTGTTTTGATAGAGAGGACCGTGCATTTAGCGTAAACTGTAGAATATAGAAAATCGATAGCAAATTTATAAGTCAAACCGGCGGTACTACAGGCGAATATTTTTAGAAATATTCGCATATAAAAATTGCAGTTTTCCCGGACATAGTGAAGAACTTCGCTTTAAAGTGCGACATACAATTCTGAAAAGATGCGCGCGCGTTGCAAATATAACAATTTGCATTCAATAAATCTTATTTTTTGAAAATATAAAGTATTTGTCAAATTGTTATAAAAAAAGGATTTGTTAATTTACACGTAAAATAAAAGTATACTAAATTTTGTAATAATTATTCAAAAAGCATGACTATTTGTAAAGTATACACTGACAAAAGTAAGCCTATAAAAATTATCATTTTTCTGACAAAATAGGGATATACTTGTAAAAAACCAAAAAATTCTCAAGCTTCGAAGACTTTTTATCAGAAAAGATGATAATTTTTTGGTTTTTTACAAGTATATCCCTATTTTGTCAGAAAGATGATAATTTTTATAAGTTTACTTTTGTTAGTGTACTAAAATTTCATATAAATATTGATTAATTTTAATATTTTAATTGTACTTTTTTCAATATTTATTTTAATTTTTTGAATTTATATTACAACATTAACCAATATTTATATGACATTTTAGTATACTTTACAAATAGTCATGCTTTTCGAATAAATATTAAAAAATTTAGTTTACTTTTATTTTACGTGTAGTTTTTTTTTTCATATTTTAAACATAAAACATATATTATAATATGATTAATGTATGATGAATAAATTAAAAATGCACTACTTTGAAACTGCATTGTAGTATGCTTTTCTTAGTTTAACTTTAAAGAGAAAAAAAAGAAGAATAGTTTGTTGAAGATCTGATATAATTCTATTAGCGAAAAGTAAACTGCTTTCTTAGGCATTGTTAAAATATTAACGGTATCTTGTCTTTCCTGCGTCTAATTATGTATTCGAAAAAGTCCACAGAGCATGTTTGCAATTTCTGGATAAAGTTCAAGTCTTATGATATACATTTTATATAATATTATCGAATGTGTTTAATTGTTTTTTAATTGGAAATAAATATTCGTTGTAAAAATTGCATTCAATATATGCAACCATTTTTATTATTAGCACTACACTTTTCAAGTACAACTTCCAATAGCACGAACGAATATTGACGAAATATGAAAGAAGAGTAGAAGATTTTCGGGATAAAGAAAATGGGAAATATGTTTAAAGACGAATTGCTTTGCTGGCAAATTATTGTAAAACGTTATAGAAAATAGATTTCTTATAATAACTATTTTATTATTTATAAAATTCAAACAGTTAAATTTAAATTAAATTATTTTTTGATAAAAAATACATAAATAATAAAAGTAATGTTAATTATTTGTAAGTACATTTGTAAGTACTAAGAGGAAACATTAATAAAAAATTACTAGATTCTGTAGCAATGTCAGGACAAAACAAAATAATATTAAAAAATTACTAGACTTTTTAGTAAACATTCGAAAAGTAAAAAAATTCGAAACCCAAAAAGCAAGTGTGAAAAAAATGGAGTTGCATAAGACAAAAAAGTCATGCAAAGAAAAACAAACTTAAGTATTGAAACTCTTTCGTATCGAGAAGTGTTTGGATTTCGTTTCCACTTTGAGAGAAAATAATCCCGTCTTTTAAGTTAAAAACAATTTGCTGAAGAAGCTAAAGGTGCGTAAAGAAAGCAGAATCTAAAAGTCCCTATGTGACACGTCCTACAAATCTGGCGTCTTTTTCTTTTGTTGCATTTTTTCTTTCTTTCCTTTTTCTTTCTTGCTTTTCTATCTATTATTGAGCGATGGGAAAGTGGTTGCATCGACGAGTGAGAATGTGTGTTGTACATAATAGAAGGAAAAGGAGAGAGAGGGGGGGGGGGTCAGGAGAGTTTGAGAAGCACAAACAGCGAGGTGACGCTGAAAAGCGATTTAAGGAGCTTTATCAATTAAAATTTGACGGCACAAAAAAGCGACATCGAGTAAAGCGATCCTGAAAGGAGTTTCAGCTAAATGAAGGGACGAGATATAAAGGTGTCTCTCATTAATGTAAACATGACTTTACAGAGATCACCATATCCTTTCTGACACGATTTTTAATTTGTCTCTTGATCCTCGTAATTCTCGACGATTTCAATCTAATTAAGTTCATTTTAATATTATGGATCATTTTGCAAAGTACAAAAAGACTTTATATATTTTGTAATTATGTTAAAAATTTTAATTTATTTATAATCATATTAAATATTAGTTTATATTTTTTCATAATTACATAAGGTAAATATGGAAATAATAAATAAATAAAATGAAAGATAAAATATTAAGTACAAGCTTCTCAGCGACTAAAAAAAGTAGTCGAATAGTAAGCAATATTTTTAAAAATAGTGAGTAAATAGTGAGTAATTGATGATAAAAATAGGGAGTAATAAATGACTAAAAAACAAGATATACATATTTATTATTAATCTTTTTACATTCTTTTTGAGTATAATTATAAGTTATTAACAGAATTTAGAAAAAAAAGAAACAAAACAAAAATACTTTCTGCAAAATGAAATAGTTATTCATTTTTCTTTGATTTTTCATTAATGAACAAAATAATTAATGAAGATTTCCTTTTGCTTATAGTTGATTCTAAACCTTAAATTTTGTGAATCGACTTCCCGCTCTTTTATTCCTAATTAACAAGAGTTCAAAAAATTGTTAAATTTGGATTTAAAATTAAATATATACTAAAAAATGAGAAAAGTGAGTTACTGTGAGGCCTGTAAGTAAATTTAATGAGTTATTATCAACACGTCATGATTTTTAAAAGTAAAAATATCATCTTGGGAAGCCGAATTATAAATACATAACGAAGCTTGCTTTAAAAATCCAGTTAAGTTGATTTTTTCGTAAAAACGTAAATGAAGTAATCACTTTAGCGCAAGCAAGTGGAGAATATTTTTACGGCAATCATTTGCTACATGAAAATAAAATTTATTATGTAGAAAGAAAAATGCAAATATCAAGTCACGAAGGTAAATAAAATCCGTACATTAATTTAAACTTTTTTAATATATTAATATGTCAGAAAAGTGAGATATCACGTGACAGAAGTATATAGTGACATATCTCGAGAGACTTAAAAAGAATAAATTGATTGAAATGTGTATCGAAGTTACCGAAATTGTCTCATGTATCTCAAAACCCTTATGTTATACACGTAGCACAAAGTTCCTATAATTTTTGTAGAATTGTTTAGAAATATTTACTGAACTGTACATTAATTGATGGACAAAGTCAAAAAAACATCACAGTTTATAGAATGTACAATATACATTAATATTTACATAACAAAAGTTATTAAAGAGTACAGTAAAAATTACGTTTCAGTATTTGAATTATTTTAGTCAGTGAAAAACTGTTGTGTTTACAAACATGAATTACATATTTATTTTACACTTTTTACTGAACTGTTTTATAAAAATTGCTCAATATTCTGAAAAGGCGCCATCTGCGTTACGTGAAACTTAAATATACCATTTGCCAGTTGAGTTATGTAGACTGAACTGGCTCGGATGACAAGATGGCAGACTATCACCTCGGAGACGCGAGATCGATTCTTCAAAACACGCATTTGTTTGTGAAATGTGTTAGTGAAAAAAAAGCTGGAGCAAAAACAAGCAAGAAAAATAATCAAGATAGAAAATATTAATAAAATGTTTAAAATAAGTAAATATTTGTTTTATTTATTTCATTTTTCAATTTACTGAACTGTTCAGTAATTATTATCAGTTAATGTACAGTTCAGTAAATTCTTCTATACAATTCTACAAAAATTATAGGAACTTTGTACTACGTGTATAAAGTGATAAAAATATCTCTGCAACTATTATGGATTTTATAAGTATGTATCTACAAATTACAGAGATAAATGTATATTTAAATGAATACCAATAAAAGATCATTTTATAACTTTATAATTTTCCACAAAATAAATAAATAAAATAAAATTGCATTTCTTTTAAAATGAAAAATGCTGAAAAAATACTGCAATAATCAATACCCTCTAAATTTGAATAAGTGAAAATTTCACTTATTTGCTGACTAAAACATTTTTTCACTTCAAAAAAGTCAAAATGTGCACTTATTCATAAGTGAACAATTTTTTACTTTCAAAAAAGTTAAAAATCTTACTTTTTCATAAGTGAAAGAAAATACACTTTTCCAAAAAGTAGAAAACTACTTTTTTATAAGCTAGGAGTGCATTTCTCAATCAAGTTTCATATTTTAAGTGATAACCTGGTATGGTGGAGAGGACATTGGACTATCACCTTGGAGACCTGAGTTCGATACTCGGAAAAATAGAATTTTTTCACTAAGATTTTAATTATAAAATATAAAAAAATAGAAAAAAAATAATGTAATTATAATATATGAATAATATAATAAAAGAACATCATTTTAATAATAAATAATTGTTCACTCTTTCCATAAATTAAAATTCACTTTTTCTAAATAAGTTATTTTTGACTTTTTCAATAAGAGAATATTCACTTTTTCAGTGAACAAGAACGATAAATTTTGACAAAAGTGAACATGCACCCAAAAAAAGTGAATTTTCACTTTTTCAAATTTAGAGAGTAGTAATAAATTTTTATCTCAAAACCATTCATTTTAATGTTCAAAGAATCTCAAACTTGTATATAATTATAGACCTAACAAGGACAAGTGAACAACTTTATTTCAATGACTAAGTGTTAACAATAGAATTAAATTTTAGAATTACATTAGATGAAATTTGAGTTTTATCATCCATTAACGAATGAAATCAACGTATAAAATGGTTATTAAAAGTGGTGACTTTTAGGGATCGTGGAAATGTTCTTTTTAGGGAGGGTCGGGGAATATGATTCATAGTTACAACGAAAGATTGTAAAAACGGGATTGTAAGCTTCTTGGGCGAACGAAAGGACGAGCACCAGTAGTTTGTAGCAAAGATCAATAGTAACCGCCGGATAGAGTCGAATAGAGCGCCGGAGCGGAGCTTGGCTGGCAGCTCGTAGAATTATCCAGCGGATCGGTCACCAGCTAAGAAGTTCAATGATGTCGTACAATGTGCCATTCAATCGATCAATTGTAATGATAACTCGTCAGAAATAAAGATCAACTTGTTATCCACGGCAGATCACTTGATTTGTTACCAAAGTGCTTTCTAATCAAATATGCAAAGCAGGTTCCATTTTCGTTCCGGTGCTAAGTAAACACAATGCAATTCTATCTTTAAAACTAAACCATTACCATTTTACTGTATTTAATTCTCTTAAACGATAAAATATTTTATTACATACAATTTTCAAGATAATTTAAGGCTTCCCTGTATTCTTATTCATACAATCTTTAAAGTTTAATCTGAGTTTCTGGTAAATTAAGATGATTTTGTTTCCAAGATGAATCAAAATGTTCACTTTGTCTTAATCGCAGACTGGACCATTGAATTTGAAAACGTTATTGATTAAATAAATCTGTCGAAGGTTGATCTTATTTTTATCAGATTCAAAATTGGTTAAACCACTAATACAACTTTGAGAGTACTATCACGATCAGAAAGTGTAAGTGCATAGAATGACGATGACTGCAATAATTAGTGGAAAAAATAATTAGTGGACAAAAAAATTAGTGGAAAATAAGAAGTGGAAAAAATGGAGTGGAAAAATTGTTCCCCTACCGACTGCAATCACAACTTCAGCTGAGAATTAACATCAACATGAATGTACTTGAAATGGTCCTGACGTTACTGAGAAATCTGGCCAAGTTCAATGAGAGCGTTGTCCTCGTTTGCGACCTTTTTTGAACTGCTTCCAAGCTCAGTTCATAGTTCGTGCGAAAAACTGTTATTGACCTATAAATAACAACGTCTTCTATATCATATTTCCCAGGTGAAACCTGACCTAAGTGATGACATTGTTTCCTTTATCTCTTCTGTAATTGATCAGCCTCGACAAATTGATTTAACATCGTTACGTTGATTTCTCGTGCCATGTAAAAATTAATATCGAACTAAATACACTTATATTTCTTGTATTACTTCATTTTGAATAGTAGACAATTAGTTCATCGTTGTTTAGATAAAGGGAATCGTTTAAATTTATTGATAAAATTGTTTAAAACGTAAATTGTAACTTATTTTTACATTCTAATGGAACATAAAAATATGTTTATTTTTTTACTAATACAGTTAAAGTTGAATTTGCTGATCCATACTATTACGGAGCATGAGTTAACATTTATGGAAGTAAAAGCTATACTTTTTAAATAGAAAAATGATTGTAACGATTTCAATAATTCAACTTAAATACTATTAAAAATGTTTTCGTAAAAGTAAATTTTTTTTGTTTAAATAACCTAAGCTAATTAAGCAAAATAATAAAAGAAGATTTCTTAATAATACACGTCCGGAAAATTTGCATAAAAGTTACTATACTGCATAACAAACAAGGGACAACAGCGATTTTCTGATATTTTATACTATATTTTCAAGTATATTTATAACATAATGACTCAAACAATATAACACAGTAAGCTCTTTTTCTCATACAGTATGGTAAAAGTAGCTAGACGAATCAATTTTAC
>JABFPJ010006361.1:0-11003 GCA_022817425.1 Gryon sp. ZL-2020
CAACATGGGAGATGATCGGAAATTCGTTTTCCTCGCGGTTACAAACCTCGCCTTCGGCTCGGCTTGTAAACTCCGCTCGGGAAAACGAATTCCCGATTTCATCTCCCTTGTTGCGTAATGTACTATTACAACTTCTTTGGACATTCTATGAACAAGCGAAACTAAAATTGGGAGATTGGGACAGTATTGAATTATCCTGTAGCATGTGAACGTAGCCTAACCTAACCTAACCTTTGAGTCTAACATAAGCTAAATAATATAGAGGCGAAAGAAATAGACTTTGTGAATCTGAAACCCGTGGCTACCTTTAACAAACGCAATAAAACAAGAAGAGAGAATAAAAACATATTTTAATCAAGAATGTCGTCTTTCAGTAATGTGAATTAAAGAAAAAAGAAAAAACGTTTATATATTGGAGTTGGATTTGACATTAGTATTGAAAATAAGTACTTATTAAACATGGGTTGCGACGGAGGAACCATTCCACGTAGAGACGAACTTGTTCGAGTACAAAAAAAACCAGAACAGGTTTGTCTGTTATTTGTTATTTTTGTTATATTATTGAATATGAATTAACAAAATTACTTATTTAATTGTTTTTCCTTGTTTACGATTTCATTTTAAAAATGAGATACTTTATGAGAAACAGATCAACTGTAAACATAACCTGTTATATTCATAAAGTGTTTATGATTTTAATTTGTAATAACTATAAATAATGAAATCTCGTTACAGATTTTTGTAAACTATTTGATTATTTTGTATATTATAATTATAATTTTTTATTTAAACTGACTTTTAATATGGATTGTATAGTCTTTATATAGTAAATATTATGTTAGTACTTAAATTTAACATAAATCTAATTTTAGTATTAATGAAATCTTATAATTAAATGCAATAATAAAAATAAATAAGAAAATATAATTAAACAGACATGTAATATTATAAAATCATTCTTTTTGTAGAAAGATAAAGAAGCAGAATTGGCATTCCGATGGAAACACTGCAACATCAGTCAACAACCATTACAAGCACCAATAGTGGCTTGCGGTTTGGGCCGTTTATACTCCAAAGAATCGGTGTTGGAAGGTTTAATGGATCGTTCGATGTTGCCAGCAAGCGCTAAACACATCAAGAAGATGCGCGACGTAAAAGATCTAAATCTCGCACCAAATCCCGCCTTTGAGGGTTTCAAAGCAAAAAACGGGGACATGTACGAGGACCAGAACAAAAGTGCATACATCTGTCCGGTAACTGGCTTGGAGATGAACGGAAAGTACAAATTTGTATTTCTGTGGAGCTGCGGCTGCGCAATGAGTGAACGAGCACTAAAGGAAGTCAAGACAAACATTTGTCACAATTGTCAAAAGCCATTTGACAAAACGGATATTGTGATTTTAAATGCTGAAAATGACGATCTCAAATTGATGCAACAAAATTTGACTCTAAGAAAGTCCAATCAGAAGTTGAAGAAACTGCAAAACGCGGGAGAAGGAAGTAGCAGTGATAATGTTGCAGGAAATGAGGACAAAGAAGAAAAAGAGGAACTGATTCCGACGAAAAAGATTAAGAAAGAAGACGAGGAAGAAGATGGAGAACAGAAAAAGAAGAAGAAGGCGAAACGAGAGGAGAAGAAAATGATGAATGGAAAAATGCCACACGATCCGGCTTATGAGAAAACTCGACCGGAGTACAGTGTGGCTAAGGATCCCAAAGCGACGGAAGTTTATAAGAGTTTGTTCACTTCGCATGAGTCTGCGAAGTCACAACAACGAGCGCATTGGGTTACTTACAATCCGTTTTATAACTGACGAATTTATAATTATTTGTATAATATTATTATTAATAATTAGTTGTTGAATATAAGTAAGTATTTGTCTTATATTATACAAAATGAAATTAAGACAATCCAAGTCTATTCTTAAATATTTGTCTTATATATTTAAGAGAACATTCTGAACTGATAAACTTTTGTTTGATTTTGAAAATTCTTGTTTGAATTTTACAGGGTGTCTGGTGTATTGGAAATATTGGTATTTCAGGAACTAATAGACTATAAAGTTATTAGTTCAAATGTATTTGATGATAAGCAATTCTTTGAATGGAGTTTTATTTTATTTAAATTCCGAGTTTTTTTAAAAATTACTTTTATTTCATTTTTTAATATAAATAATAATAAAACTATATTTTTTAACATAAATCACAATTATGTAAATCAGCATTATAGTAAACAAATATTTGTATTTAATATTTTTCTTTATTATTGGTATCAAATAGGGTTAACTAATTAATTAAACATTTCAATAAAAAATAAAATCAACATTTAAAAATTGTTACAATTTAAATTAAAAATCTGGATTATTTGAATTGTACTTGTATTTGTTTCATACAAATTACATTAGACTTTTTTGAGTTTATTCATTAACAATTATATAAAAGTTAAAAATTACAGTTTTATTAAACAAGAAAATAAAAATGAGCAAGATAACAAAATAAAACTAATACATATGTTAAAATATAGATTAAAAAAATAAGTAATATTTGATAAATAATCAAATTTGTTTACTTTTGTATGAGATTCATCGTGATCATATCATACATTTCTTTAAATTCAAATACTTTTTGTCTAAAAAAAGTATTTATTTTCAGACAAATGTCACTGAAATGTACTGGAAATAAAATGAAAAGTATTTCATTCAGTAACTGGACACCCTTCTTAATTCTTAAGAGCCTAATTATTTATTAATTTGTTAATAAACACTGTGAAGATTATTAGGTCCGCATTTTTTTAAAATTCTTTAGAATTACAATACAAGTAGAAAACTCTGGATTATGTTGTTTTATGTTATCTACAAATTCTTTAATATTGTATAAAAAATAGATATTTAATAAAAGAAATAATAAATACAAATTAACTTGTATTTAATTTGCAACAAATAATGATACGTGAAATGCTATTTAGAATTAAATTAAATTAAAGTAAGTCATCGGAGCAATTGTTCATAAACTTTGTTTATTCACTAATTCTGACTGTTCGTATTTACAAATTAATATTTATCAACACATATGGTACATTAAATGGTTCTTACTCGTTGAATAAGTTGTCGACATTTCAAATTCGAGTCACAATACTGTCAATTATTCTATGGATACTGCTAATCACTTGGCATTGGATCTGACTGTGCAACTCACAGAATGCATTTACAGTTAAAAAAAAAATGAAATTTCAAATAATAACTTTTTTTAGGAGGCAAATGGGATTCACTTCTATAAATATCTTTGTTCTTGTTATACATAATAACAAGCCAATCTTGTTAGCACATCACTGGACTAGATTCAACGTAGACTGTTAATCACAGCTGTCGTGAATTCCGTCGTGGAGCTTTGACCGCCAAGATCTTTAGTCAAAACTTTGCCGTCATTTAAGACTCGATTTAATGCATCTCTAATTTGTTCCGCATAACGACGTAGATTTACATGATTCAGCAGTTTTACGCCACATAAAAGCATCGCCGTAGGATTAGCAACATTTTTTCCAACAGCCTCGGAATAAGTGTGTCTTGCACCCTGAAATCATTTTTTGTCATTAATTCTTTCTTTTCTTTTATTTGGAAGATGAATGAATTCTAATGTCTCTAATATTATTATTCAAGTTATATTTCATATTAATATTCATAAAAATTGGAATAAATGAATATATACCGGTTCAAAAACAACGCATTCTGCACTGTAACTGGCACCAGCAACTACTCCAGCGCCTCCAACTAAACCGGAGGCAAGATTGTCAACAATGTTTCCATAAAGATTAGGCATTACCATAACGTCAAATTGATGAGGATTTGACACCATTTGCATAGTGCAATTGTCTACTATCATTGTTTCGAAATTAATCCTACAATTAAATAAAGATATTAATTTCTATTTCTATATACTATTATATCTGTGGCTTTCCAAAAGAACGGAAAAATGCAGTTTTCATAATTGCAGTTACCTCGTTCTTCTAGTCAGCTATAGATATAACCATACTGTATGATATGGATTATATGTGATATATACAGAATTACGCATACGATATTTTTCGTCACAATTGTGAGTACAAGTTTATTTTACAGCAATGAAATTGTTTAATTCAGCATTAGAAAAAAAATTTAAATTTAATAGCCTTTATTTGTTTAAAATTGCATTGCTTGAGCATCTACTACACATTCAAATGGTATACTACGCAATAAGGGAAACGGATCTCTGATTATTTCCCATGTTGTGTACGATATTTTTCATTGTAAACGGGAGGGGGGATAAAGCCATTTTCCGAAAACTCCCTAGGGAGAAAAAAGGCACTTTCTCTCCTCAAATGCAGTGAAGCATGACTTTACGAGCAAGTGAGACAAAAAATATATTTATCTTAAAGATTAAGTCATGAATATCTCAATATATGCCGAATTATGATAGAACCGTGAACAGTTTCATATTATTTATGATTTTCCTTCAAAGATGGTAGAACTGGTTTTACCTTGGATATAATTTTGCAATTTCCTGACATGATTTTAAAAATAGTCCATCGCCAAGTTTCATAATATTTGCTTTATGAACACAGGTTACTTTCTTACGATTGTTCTTTACAGCATAATCAAAAGCAAATTTGGCGATTCTTTGGCTCTTTGTGGCAGTTACGATTTTTAAACATTCTACCACTCCTGGAACTGATTCATGTTCCAACGCTGAGTACTCTCCCTCTGTTTGTTCTCGAATAATTACACAATCAACATTTTGGTGTCGCGATTTTACGCCAGGAAGTGATTTTACATGAACCACGTTAGAATAAAGATCGAGACTCTTTCGCAATTTCATGTTTAAGGTTTGAAGCTCGCCTGTATGAGAGTGGTCAGGTGTCGCCAGAATGCCCTACAAAGGAAGTTTTAAGTTCAAATTAATAATAATATTAAATTAACAAAAGCAATTAATTATATTGAAAAGAAAAGAAATTTTAAATAGATAATACCTTTAAGCATACTCGGTTTCTGGCAATGCTGTTTGAAACTTGATCTAACGGAGCGCTTAAAGTTGGATTTACTTCTGACAAAAAGTAAGGCTCAAATTCTACAGGGACATTAGCTGCTTCGAATACTTTCTGAACAGATACCACCAGTTCCGGACCGACGCCATCGCCAGGGATTAAAGTACATTTTACCTTGCCTTCCAATTCTACAATCTATGATGATTAAAACATATATTAAAGTCTTTAAATAAATACATTTTACTTGAAAGTAATTAAATTAACTTACATTTTCTTGAAACCATGTTGCTGAGATGTGAAACGATCGTAGTGAACTCTTAGGTACGGTCTATAAAATAAAATTTAAATTTTAATAATCAAAACTTCGTATTAATATATCAGTTGAAACAATTTTCATAATATTTATTACTTAATTCAAATGTAATCCTCAAAAGAATTATTTTCAGATTGCAATTTCCAAAATTGCTGGAAAAAAATTAAATTAAAAAATTTAAGTCTACATATCATTACTTTTGTTTGAAAAAAAAACATATACAAATAATTTCCAATTCCCGTTTCTTTATATTTGAACTTTTATAATAATTTGAGTTATTAAATTTTAAACCATATATTGTGTATTGTTAAAATCGTTATATAAACAAGTATCTCAATACTAAGGTATAACTGAATCAATTTCTTACTACTTTTATAACAGTAAAACCTAAACAAATATACTTTAATGGTCGTTGCTTTATCTTAATTTTAATAATAGAGAGAATATTTGGAAACAAATATTGAACCTTAATTTAATGTATTTTATTTATTAAAAATGATCATGTAATAAGAAGCACATTGAAATTGAGTTGAATTTTTCTGGCAAATATTATGGCAACTTGTTTTTCTTATATGTTCTTTTTTAAGTAATTTTATGGAACCATATGTTGCTGCACGTTTTTAGATAAAAACAGAAATGACAAAATATATATTATTGTAATCGCAAAATCCGATAATATTCTTTGCCCTTGTAAAACATTTTGACCATCTATTATTAAGTCTGGATAAATGAGACACATTTACCTTATATTATTTTCATTAAAGATAGAAAGATTGTGTAAAGCATGCATGTTGAAAAATAATAAAATTGTGCGAATATAATTCACCTGTGTGGAAAAAACTTTGCAGACGTTTCTTACGAACAATGCCATTTTTGATGTAGGAAAACCGATTAGGTGAATTTTCGTTCCTTCGTTTCGCAGTGATAATTTGTTCCGTGGTTCATATTTTTAATGAATTTCTTTGAGTGCAACATATATAGATAAGGTTTCACTGTTATTGAATGAATAATGTTAGTTCACCTAATGTCCAGGAAATCGTGATAGCGCTGTAGTCTTAGTATGGAGGAGAAGTCGGTTTAAAATTGTATCGTTGAGATTAAAATCAAGCTTTGCTTTCTTTTAATTCATTCAGTTTCATCATTTAATAGAGTTTTTAGGCTTGTATAGTTGAGTTTTGTTGAAAAATGATCAAATTTAAATGTTTTGAATCGAAATAAACGTAATTTTAGCAAATGTGAGATTTTCATGATTTTCAAACTTCATAATTTCAATTCGCTATTCAGTTTCGTCAATGAATCGTGTTTTAGGCTTATTTAAGCTTATTTAAACGTGAAACGATCGAATTTGAAAATTTTGAATTGGAATAAACAAAATCAAAAATTTTTTTTATTATTTTCAAATTTTGCTTTTTCAATATTCGCTCAGTTTCGCCAATTAATAGAGTATTTTACGCTTCTTTAGTTGAGTATTGTCGAAAAACGGTCAAATGGAGACGAAGTAAGAGGAACAGCGTTAATCTTGTAAAATATCTTAATTTTGTCAATTTCATGAAATCGGATAGCCAACTCCGGGATTTAGAAGAGTCCAGTGTACGAGAAGTATTACTATCGACAAAAAAAATAGTTAAAATTATATATCTATATATATAAACAATTCTTTATATTGAACAATAATTTTAAGGTACATTTTTATGTGTTCATTTATAATTTGTTTACATAACATCTAATTTACATAAATAAATATTTACATTATTTATAATTTTAAAATAATCTTTGTTTCATTGAAATATCTATCAATCAAATCAAAATTGTATTCACATTGTCAGCATTTTTTGCAGGTTCTTTGATTACATTCGTAGTTATAACAAACGCTTTGTTTGTTACAATATAAACAAAAAATGTGAAGTTAAAAAAATGGCTCATCTCATATATCGACTTCAAACTGGACAGTTACAAGTAAAGTAGCAGAACACGCGCCTGCGTAGACGATGTACACAGAGAGGGAATAATAATGTATACAAGCGAAACTGTACGAGGAGTACAAGGTGTGCCTGTACGTCGACGTAGTAAAATTCGCGCATTCAATTTATCGTCATAAATAAGTGTAATAACATAAGCAACAACAATAACAACATCACCAAGTTGTAATGTATACAAAAAGTGATGTGAAATTGTTTATAATTCATGCAATCGTATTGTAATTTGGTGCTCGATTTTTTCGAGTAAAATAAACTCGTCGACGTTTGCTCATTCAATGACATCGTAGCATAGAGTGAAGCGCGACAGAAAATCAATCGTTATATACACATCTTAAATTTCTGTATTGAACAAATTGTTACAAAATTTGGACGTTTCCTTGAATTATGCGAGCATAATTTCACGCAACTGTCACTGCCATGACATAAAACGCATAATATTTTAGGTATCATTTATCTATACAATTTTCAAAAACAAAATCTAATTTTTCGTTTGTCTTTTGTCGTTAACGTCTTATATATAACGTTATATACATGCATTAAAAAAGTAAAGTGTTTATATAAAATTTAATATAAAAAGACAAATGATGACAATTTAATTAAACGTTTCGACGGCTTCAATTAAAAAAGTCGTAATTCAGATTGCTGTTCTATAAAAATCGTAATTAAAATTTGTATACTGTTATTTAAATGGAGAAAATTTGAGATACGATTTTTTAAAATGCAAATCTGAGTTACGACTTTTTTAATTGTAACCGTTGATTTATTGCATATTGAAATAACATTTTCCATGTTCATTTGTTTCGTTATTTAAATTTAAAAATGTATTTATTTATTGAGTAAACATTTCTACAGTTTCATTTACGGTTACTTATTCACGGTTGAAGTAACAGTATGGATTATAACACGTTGACTACAGTAACGTTATTTTGCTTTACGTAACATTTTAATTGGATTAATTTAAAGTAATTTCAAAAGTAGAATGCAATTCAAAATATTTTGAATTATTTCATTTGAATTTCATTTGAAACAAACATAAAACTCGCCTGTGAAAAGAATTTCTTTTTTGTATGTAAATTTAAGCTTTATGCAAAGTTGCCGGGTAATATAATACACTAAACCCTACCGAAGTAATTTAAGTAATTTCACAAGGGGTAACAACAAGAACTTATCAAGTTTCATGTTAAAACCTTAGAAAACATTTGCACGTTTATAATACCAACAGTAAGGGTCAAAAGTTCAAATCTTCGTTAAAAAAATGGATATCAGTTATAATCATCAATGTATAACAAAAAAAAAAAAAAAAATAGAAACTAAAATAAGCAGTTTATTTGGCCAACCCATACTATACTGAAGGATTAATCTCAACAATTTGAAATTTCAGCGACAAATCATCAGCGACAAAAAGTGAACAAAAAATGGAATCAAATGGAATCGTCGTTAGTATAATTTTGAAAACGATGCGGTTGATTGGATAATCAATCTACTGGTTTTGTAACGGCCAATTGGATCGACGTGAAATGTCGTACAGTGATGGAGGCGGACGGTCGATTCGAAAATCCAGCAGCAGATCGCCAAAGGAGCTTCGCGTGACGAAGGGAGAAAACAGTGATAAAGCAACGACCACGATCAGCTACAACAATCATCATTGTCATCATCATTTGCATCACAATCGACGCTTCGTCGAAGGACCACAGCCATCGGTGCACAAACGTAATCTTTACATTGTCTCGTTGCCGTTGATTCTGCTGTTCAATGTATTGCGCACACTGATTTATCAGCTGTTCGTTGTTTTCGAGTACATTTATACGTCGACTTCGCGGCTCATCAAAAAGAAACAGGCGGCTAAAAATACATGTCAATTAGAGGTCGTAGTTGACAAAGAAACCAACAAAGACAATCCCCAGGAGGAGATGTCGAAGAATGTGATGCGCAGATCGACCGGACCTGGACCGGGGGATCCGCTTCTTGCTAAGCAGAAGCATCATCATCGCAGGGCCTTTGAGTTCATTAGCAAAGCACTGAAAATTGACGAGGAGAATGAAAGTAATTCAATCTAAGCATTTTTAAGTATAAATAATCTAGTATAAGTAAGCACTGTTTATGAGTTTTCTGTAATATATTTTAATGAATGTGATTAGATATTAGATTAGAAGACTTTTACATTTAAGGAAGAATGGCTTTAAATTTACAACTGAAAATAATATGGTGTTTCTACATTCTACAATATCTCAAAAAGTATAACAACTGCTTTCACTATTTGAAGACACCAAAGTCCCAATTTGGTGTAGTACTATATTCTCTTCAGTGTATCAGTTGTATCTCTTCCTACTGAAACCTAAAGGCAAAAAAAGCAAACAAAAGACATCAGTTTTCTGACGTTTCGAATATCTTTTTGGCGCAGCAGGATTATTTATTTATTTTCAGTTTATATATTTCTAGAAGATTCTTCTAAATCAATACAACACTTATCTGCTGAGAATGCAATTATATTCAAGATTTTTCTAAATCATAAAACTTCTCTTATACCAATGGAAGCTTTTTGGAGATTATCAAAAGATTTTGTTGTGTTAATAAAACACTCTTTTACATCAATAGAAGACACTTCTAGAAACAGAAATCTCAGGTGGATTAGTAGAAGACTCTTCTACATCAGTAAAACACTTTTCTGCATTCACGGAATCTTTCCTATATTAAGATATGGTTTTCCTGAATTAGTAAAACATTTCTTTCACATCTCTAAAAGAATCTTTTCCTATAAGAGAAGACTCTCGAACACTGGCACTTGATTAGTAATAGTTATTTTGGTAATGAAACCTTTTTATATCCCCCCTAAATGCTTTCATAATTTCATAAAGCAATTGACGTAAAACTCTTTAAAATTGCAATCCTTTTAAAACCTCTTCTTTCGAAAATCACTGTAAAACGTTCATCATTAAAGTCAAAGTCAATCTCTAAAAGCCAAAAGCAGATCTTTCAAATCTACTTTCTATCGAATATCTATGAAAAACTGAACCAGTTGCTTGTCCATTGTAACCCGGTATAAAATGTAATTCAAGTTAAAAATGGCTCGTTCAATTGAATATAAGCACCAATATATTACTTATCGATGAAAGCCAATCTTAATGTCGTCGTCGACACTGTAATAAAGTACCTTCAGCCTCAATTTGAGAAGAATTTATTCACCTCTTTCAAAGGAATGCAACAAGTCAACTAATGGGTGTATTCAAAAGCCAGTTAAAGTATATATATATATTTTTCTCGAGGTTGCAAGCAAAATCCAATTAAAAAGAAGTAAATAAATACAAATCAAATTTTAAATTAAAATTGATATATATGGTTATTGCATTTCAATTATAATTCTACTATGTTTACTAAAATTCCACTAAACTTCTTTGAAATATTTTTCAATAACGATTAGTAACAACTTAATAACATTACATAGGCGATATGTGATAGTTTTCTAATATTTTTCTAACGTTAATTCCAATGTTCATTATGATTTCTAAACTAAGTTGAATGTTTATGCACAGATAGAAATTTTATGCCATTATTGCATGAAACAAGCTTTGAGTTATTTACATAAAGTTTGTTTAGAAAAGTTTGTAAGAAGCCTATGCTATTTTTTCAAAATCTATACTATTTTTTCAAGTGATTCTGAAACATTTTGAGATTGAAAAAATAGCATAGGCTTCTT
>JABFPJ010006362.1:0-11003 GCA_022817425.1 Gryon sp. ZL-2020
TATGAGTCCATATTTATCGAAATGTAGAACTATTACAAAATAGGAAGATGAAATAAAGAATTTTTTCTGTATGTTTGAATACAAGATGAAAAATTCAAACCCGTTTTTCTTAAAATTTGTAAAAGTGAAGTTAATTGGTTTTTCCTTTAGGCCACAGAAATATGATATGATAAAATAAGTATGTGATGAGATACGAGTAAAATAAATATGATAATAAATGATACAAATATGATAAACTGTGACCGAAATAATTTGAAGAATGTCATTAATCGTAATTATGATAAAATGAACAAGTTATAATTTACATTTATGATATTTTAGAAATGTTCCTAATGACATCTATGATAAAATGACCATTGTGGCAACATAAGAATGTTTAAATTTTAATTCTTCTCCCCTTAGCAAAAATAAACATTTCTTATAGTTTTTTTCGAAAATGTACGTCCTTTTATGGTTTTATGAAATTTGTTCTTTTTCTAAGTCTGTATATCTATGCCTCATAAAACCCCAGCATTTTCATCAAAATCCCCAGCCGGAACCCCATGAAAACACGATCTAAATTCTTATATCATAACTAGACATAGCTATCATATAAGTCCTCATTGGACTTGGAATACAATCCGATCTGATTTTATCTTCATTTTTATTGCTTTTACTGGTTTCCTCTAGCAGGACCATATGAGCTCCCAATGCTGTAGGCATATGCGGCACCACGTCGGGAAAATACTTAATTAATAAAATAGAAAAATTGTTTCATGTCCTTGAATATTTGTTATTATGAATTTTTACCTAGAATTACTGAAAAATATATTACAAATTCTCACATTTACTGATAACTTTTACTACTATTTATAAAAAATTATCAATAATAATTATTGCAATTTGTTTACAGTAATTTTTTGACAATTATGCGTATTACATTTTTTATGTTTCTCCGTATATCATTACCCAATTAGGTAACATGGTTTCCATAATGGGCCCCACAATTGGAACCAATATTTTTGCTTTTTACAAAAATATGCATTTTTGTTTTTCACACTGTAAATTTAGCATGAACTACCACACTGAATTAGTATTTTTTTTCTCCGTGCAAAAACTGCATTACTTGAATATTGAACAAAAGATTGTAATTTTAAGTTTCATTCATCGTATTCATCTTTATATGTCCATCATTAAAACTTAAAACAGAAGCCGGCATGACGCAAAGAGTTGCTCTCGTCGCAAAAGTACATGGTGAGAAAAAAGAAGATATTCTATGCAGACGGATTACGTCGTCACGTTTTGGTCCTAAGGTAATTAGTTCATTATGAAACTGGACGTGGCATACTGAAAGAATTACCATAAGTTAGCCAGTGGTAGGACAAAGTCGGCGTCAGCCAAACGAACCGGCAGCGCCGAATCATGATGCAAATTGCGCGGACTTATTTTTCTATGTGTACTTTTACCGGCGCAAAAAGGTGCAATAGCTTTGTCGAGAATCTGGCCTTGACGCCGAACCCATTTTGCTTGATTTTTTGTTCATTCACTTTATAAAAGATACTTCAAGCACGTCGAATATCTAGGTGAACTTAGGCGATCATTATTTGTAAGAGAGAAATCGATTGGCGTCGCATTCAATTACCAAAAGGTAATTAAAATAGTCTGACATCTTTATTGAATGAACAAACTAGGCAAACATTTTTTTTAACGATTTTCTTTCAATAATGCATAAACTTTCTATGAAATTAACATAATATTCTTTTCAATAAAAATATAGTTCACTTTTTGTTTATACATTTTCTGCACCAATTGTTTGAATTTATGTATTACTTTGTAATTTTAATGAGCTGTTAATTCAATAAATTATTGACATGGATATAAACATCTTTTAAGTGCCAAACATAATAAAAATTGATTGATAAAAAATGCCACTAGCAGTCAATTTTTCGTCTGTTCTATTTATAGTAAGAATTATACTTAAATCGGAAATAAGATGAAAGAAATGTACAGTGCAAATTGCCTCTGTCTTACAAGGGAAAAAGTTTCGTCAAACTTGGACATTTACTTGAGACCCAACGAATGTCTATATTTCCCGCGGGAGAAGACTCGTTTCCATCGTATTTTCACTGTCACGAATATATTCTCGGCGTCGACTCCTAAATCATTCGATAATCCGACACTCTCCAACTTTACTGCGTCGCTATGAAAATATCTCTAATTGGACTTTCATATTCTGAGAGTAGTTGTATAAACATTTACGATTGTTTTATAGGTTCAATTAAAAACTAAAAGAAATTTTACCATAAATGTTGCATTTTTTAAAAATTAATCCGTTCATTAAATAGCATGTGCAACACTTGAAATTGGCTTTAATCGATAGCTCAATTGTTGCCCATTCCAGGGCTTTTGATTGGTAGTTACATTAAAATTAAATAAAAAGTTCACATACGATCGTCAACATCTGTTAAACGTATATATTATGGGTTATGTGTTATTTTCATTTAATATAATATAAAATTAAAATGACTCTGTAAAATTGAATAAGTGAAAATTCTCTTATTTTGTATAATTTATTATTTATTCAGAGTTAATGATGAACACCTTGATTCCGAAATCGACAATTAGCTTCGGATAAGTGATTATTCATTTATTCGAATTTAGAGAGGAATCTTTTAAATAAGATAAATTTATATTATTTTAATTGACAAAAATATAATATTCATATTTACATTCAAAAACTCAAAAGTTTTTGAGTTTTTGAATTGAAGTTTGGATTTGGATTTGGAAATAAAAAAAAAAGAATGAAAAACAAAATATGAGTTTAAAATGTGTAGAATGGAAAATATAGACTTTGTAATAAAAGGTATGATATGAATAATATCGTATTGTTTATGTTGGAAGGAAAATTATTTTATGATGTGTACGTAGCGTGTAGAAAACAAAAGAGACAAACAAGAATAGTGCTTCGATACTGCAGGGTGAAAGAGCGATTACAGATGACGATTGCACCTTAACCATAGCTTTGTCCTGGCCATCAAAGCAGTACGTTGATCACGTACCGCTAGGTCTTTCACGGAACTTCGACACTGTCTATAGACAGTTGCTCACAACGATCTACAGTTTCCGTTTTAACTTTATTGTTCGTCTTGTCGAAATTATTCGACAGAAACGTCACCCCGTGAGCAGAGGGAAACTGATTCGAGTTTCATGCCTAACGAGAATCAATGTTTCCATGCGAAGAACAACTCCAACCATCATTTACTAAACTCTCTCAACGTTAAGACTTTAATTGCTTTCGACGAACGGTTCTTTTCAATCACAGAACTTTAATTAATGCATGCTATTTATTTCGCACAATTTTTATCAAGTTACCACGGTATTTACTTAAATGACTTTTTTCAGTTTAGCAGCTTTAATTAACGTTTTTTGATATTAAATTACATAAAAGTACATTTATGGAACAAGATTTTGATCTAATTATTATTTTTGTTTTATTCCATTCGCATAATATTATATAGCAAGATTCTAAGCATTTTTTTGTAAATGGTATTTTAAATATTTAAAACTAATTTATATTTAAATTGGCCGTTTGTTCTTAACAGTGCTTTTTATTTTCATCTTTCAAAACTCGGAAAACAAAACGATTGCATATATGTTGGAAGTGATGTTTTATGTCAATTTTGAAAAAAAATATTTTGCATGTAAACGACTAGTCATTCAAGTCTTTCAAAATTATTTCATTTTGTTGAAATATATTTACCTCTCATAAATGTTCATTTACTAAACGTTCAGTTACTCATAGTCATTAACTAAATAGTTTGACATGAGATTTTCTAAATATATGCAGACATTTTCCGCGCATTAAATCGAAAGTTAAAATAAATGGACGAAACTAACTTTCTGTTCGCTTATTTGACAAACAGTAATAATTTTCAAGCGTGCTGGTAACCTTAACCTCGCGATGCTTTCACCATCACGACAAAATTTCGATGTTACAAAGACGCGGCTTGTTCTCGCGCAATCTACGTAAGAACGCACGCCAAAGCAGGAATGTGAATAAATGATGCTAAAGCCCCGGCGCCACGATGCATGAGGTTAGCCATGATCCAATCTCGTGATTCTTCAACAAGAGTGCGTTCAAGGCAATTTAACTATTTTACCATTTTTATCTGAATTTACGTTTTGCGAACAACAAGAACGGAAACGTGAAAAGTGTTATTTTTTATATATTATTTTGATAATGATGATAAAAATACTAATTGAACATCACTTAATTAAAATAATGTTTAATCAAAACATTTTGATTTGCGATATATAAATATGCATTCATTAAATTATCATATTTCTGTTATTTCTGGCAAATCAAATGCAGTTATTCATCGCCACGATTTCGATATTAATAACTGAATATTTTAATAATATAATGAAGTGTCTTTTAATTTTGTATGTCCAACATATATGAATACGCGAAAGTTGTTAAATCGATTGAATTATTCAATAGAATGTAATTATTCATTTCAATTACATTTTTGTTTCCAATATACACCTCAATTCACATTTTTGATGATCATCTATTAATGCTAAAAAAATATTACAATCAATATAAAAGTTGTTGATGATTTTCATAGTTTATTTCGTTAAACAGTAGCAAACTATCTACAGTTTCCATAAATATAGAACTAAAATTGAAATTTCAAATTGAAATACAAGTTTTCAAACATATCATGTTAATGTAGAACACTTTTATCGCACCATAAATAAATCGTGACATTTATTTTAACATTAATGTGAAATTCCAGTATAATTATGACAAGATTACAATAATTATGTTGACATAGTGTAATCCTACGATACAAAATTATAAATTTCTTGCCGTCGATATTTGCAGTACTCAAGTACATCCATTTCAGCAATAACTGCATATTTTAATAACTAACAAAATGGACGAATGAATAATGTATAAGTGCAAGTGGCAGTTTCGAGACAAACTTGGCATTCGCTCGCAATTCTTATCTGAGTCTCCGCCGTTGAGTTTAATAAAATTGCATTGGCTGACTTTCGCTCGTCGAACTCGTCTTCTAACGCTCTTTATAACGGACTATCCTGATATCGGGAATTACGAAAATGAGCTATAGCTTTCCTGCGCGTCGTTCAATTATTTACCGACCCTTCCTTTTGTGCATATTCCAATGAAACAGCGTTACAAAGACAAAGGACATATTATAATGCAGCAAAAATACCACGAATAGTTCAATGTTGTTTAATGAAATTTTCGTACTCCGTTATATTCATTTTATGTGGGTTTATGGCAATACATAACCTAATGAATTCCTAGATTGTGACAAGATAGAAAGAAATTATGCAAATTCAATGTACCCAAAAGATTATTTAAATTTCGTCATTCAATTAATAGATATTTAATAAAGAATTTTAAATAAATAAATAAGGTATGAAAATTGCAGAATTCTTTTATTTTCCGGTTGAAAAGAAGACAGTGGAATAAAATTCAATCCCGAAGATTTATTTTTCTTGAACGTATAGCCGCGGATTAGCTCCCGCGACACTATCGCCGATGGTCATCATTTATCTGGCACCTTTTTATATCTTTTTTTCTCATCTTCTTGTGCTTCTTTTTTTTCCAGGATCTTGATCCATGAGAAGAACATTTATCCAAGATGTTCTCGTTTTTCTCAGAAGCGACATCAGAGATTAGAACGTCGCGAAGAAAAATAATTAAGAGGTCAGCCGAGAAAAAGGAGAGAACGAGAGCGATGCTTGTCACGGTTTCTCACGGAAGTCGAAGACGCGAGCGACCGCAGGAAGAGTAACACACGTGGATGATGATAAATTTTCGAAGGAATGTAGGAGGCGTTTCAACTGCTTTCTGCACGGAACTTATGTTTTAATGCGATCATAAAAGCAATTATTGAACGTTAAAAGCAAGCAATGATTAGAAGTAATTATTTATGGAATTAGTTGAATCAATTATAATTTTATTAATGATTATATACGATATAAACAATTGCATTTATTTGGCATTAGCATTGATATTATTTTATATTAATAATATTTATAAATGGATATCATGATGACCAGATTAAAAATATTATATAGAAATAATATATTATAAATATATATAAAATTAACAAAATATAATATGTTATAATAAACTACTATAACAAATGAAGCAAACCCTAGTAACAAATTAATATAGCAAACCCTAAAAAAAAGTTTGGCCTTAATAAGGTAAGCCTGAATAAGTCTGAATAATTTGATTTTTTTGTGAATACCTGAATAAGCCGAATAAATGTACATAAGGGTTTGCCCTTAATAGGAAATCATATATATATGTCAATTATAGGCCTCTTTATGATAACTAATTAGGCTTTTGTAGGGCGTGTAATGCTGTCCCTTAAATTCACCTTTAAAGGCTAAAGTAAGGCCCTTATTTGAGTTATTATGGGCCATTAAATGTATACCACAATAAACCAAAGATGAGCCTAATTAGTTTTTCCTATTTTGGCAAATGAAGGGCATATAAATGCAAAATCTGAAAAGTAAATATAATATTAAAAGGCATTACAATATTAGTAAGGTATACCTTATAAGGCCCAAATAAGTTTAAAGAAAAAACAACAATAATGGTTTGCCTTCATTAGGTAAAATTAGGGCCTCCTTTGGCTTACCTTTAAGGGCGATATAGAGGGAAGGTGTTACATACCTTACAAGGGCCACATTTAAACCTGATAAAAGCCCTTATGTGCCCCTACGAAAACCTAGGGCATGCCTAATAGGGGCCCGAAATAAATTTTTACTAGGGAATATATTTCGAAATATATGCAAAAATATATGTGAAAATATGCACATAGATTTTCAACAAGAGGTTACACATTTAACCCGTGTAGGACACACTTTATTTCTCAATACATACTGGACATACTAATACCAAATCGGTACCGCGCCACTTTAACTTTTGAAAACTTTTAATAGTATCGTCCAAATAAGATTAAGTATATATGATATTTAAAAACAACTAAATGAGGTATGTATCAGCATACATATTTATAGAGTTTTGACGATTGCATGGGAGACACTGGATCGTGCAACTGAATTTAATGCACACAAAAATTACACTTGCAGCAAATGACACACACAAATATTACGAATCTTTTGTTTCGGAATTTTCCGTCAGTAATATTTTTGTGTGTCAATTGTTATGTGTGTAATTTTGTGTGCGTTACCGCATATTTATGCATGAAATTTAGTTGCACGATCGTGTGTCTGCCTACTATTACGTTAAAAGTAATTTTGATCTAAAAAACGCGTAAATTCAATTATTTATTACCCTGAACCAACGGCAAAAATCATAGATTACAATCTGCAATTAACAAGTCCATTGAAAGAACAAAAATCCCGACAACCTCCGCGAAAGGGTGTGTTCATCAGAAACAATTTTTACTTTGTGAGATGATGCGACGAGTTAATTTGCGTTTATGGCATGACTGTTAAAGCACAGATAAAGACGGAGAGCTGCGTTTATGACGCGGATTTCATATATGATTGTTGCGTGTGGTCCAGCGCGATTCCGCGACGTGAAAGTCAACAGAATAAGCAAAAGAGGGAAGAACACAAGACGAAGGATAGGTTGCAAAAGTTGTTGTGCTCTATTCTCGCAGCTGAGTGAGTATTCTCTGAGGCTTCGTCTTGGCTGAGTTTGAGAAGTTGGAGTTGCGTTGAAGTGACTCCACTCGCGAGTTCGTATTTCAACGCAAGACCTCATTAGATGTGCGCCGAAGCCGGGCTAGTTCATTACCGGCGATCTTATCGCGAACTCATTCTTTTACGATCCAACCTCCCTCTTCTCATTCAACGTCATCGTCACTTTTTTTCGCGTGCCAGCTTTGAGCTACCAAGCACCCACTCTTTTAATCCACTTTTTTGCCTACTTCATTGTCCAGTTTTTGTCCCCGGGAATATTTTGTCATTTAATGCTCATTAATTATCCGCGTGTTTCAATTTTAAGCACTATAATTTCATGAATTTATTATGTACTGATTAACTTGTCTGATTAGCACAACAATTAAATGAAATTTCAAATATGTTTACAAATAAAATTGAACTTGCATAAAAAGTCACGTAAATCATACTTTTTTTCTGGTAATTAAATCTTTTTGTGTGATGATATATGATACAAATATTTTATAAATGGAAAACTGAAGAATTTAAAATTAGTTATATATATCTTTATAAAATTTTCTAAAATTACCCGAATATTTAAAAAACCTCATTTTTTCAAATCATCATCATTTATATAAAAGTCCAAATTTAATTGTGCATGTCTTATTGCAATACTCAAAAGTTTTAACTGCGTTGGTTCCTTTCGAAAGGAGGATACGGTATGGTAGTTACGTGAGCTGAAGTGATATCTCGCGTAATACCAAACTGCGATTTTGTAGACCAATGAGAAAGCGAGTTCTCACAACCAAACGACGTAAACCGTATAGCACGTTAAGCCCGACAATTTCCGGGATCTAATGGCCCTTTGCCATTGCCGAACAAGATGTTCATTTGAAATAATTAATTTCTGAAGTGGCTGACATACTCGTATATATACCACTGTATATATACGACCCATACTATACCATATATGTCCAAATGTCCGTTTTCTTATATTTTATATCAAAATCAGTGTAATAATAATAATAAACTCGCTGTAAACTCAACCAATTTACTGCCTACAATTTCAGTTACATTTAAAAATTACAAAACTATCAACATTTTGTAAAAAAAATGCATAATTACGCGTACGTAACATTTACAACGTAAAAACAACTTAAATAATTTAAATATTAAACTTTGTACGTTATATGTTGTAATAGAAATAAAATACAAAAATATAACATAATATAATATCATAATAACAATATGATACACAGGAGAAAATTTGAACCAATATGATTAATCTCAAAAGTATTTTAAGAATGTTTTCCTGTATTTTACTCAAATGATACTTAATGTGAAGAGTACTATATGTGAGATTCAACTGTATTTGAAAACTGAACAGAAAATGTGTATTTAAAAATCTCATTTGCACGTCATCAGCAATTTTCTATCTGTCGATTACAAATTGTTCATTACGTTTGATTATAAATTCAATTTTGTAAATTACACTGATGAAGTCACTTTTTAGTATTGAATTATTGTGGAGAATTAATCAACGATAAATATTATTGATTTTAGTGAGCATTCCTAGAGACACTATTTGTAAAGTTCGGTCGATAACTAGAAACAATGAATATGTAACTCCGACCGATTGCATCAATTAGTAGTTTTGTTCAATGACATCGGAGTTGAAGAAAACAAATGGTTATTACTTTTCTCTATCATTTTCGGAGATTTTTTTTCGATCCTTTGTGAATGAAAACGTTTACAAATGCTATTTAAGAACTTACCACTTTCATAACTCAAATAAACTGTGCACTAACGACGTGATGGTTTATTGACGTTTCAATTATACGACGTTCGGCGTCTTCCAACAACGTTTTATTGAATTTTTTGCATTTTAAAGTTTGTTGATAATACAGGTATTTTTTACCTTTTTTTCTGACAGAGAAAAAAAGACTTAAAATCAGAAACGTACTGTGTAGATGATTGCAAGTTTTTATTATTTTACTGGAAAGTTTTGTGGAAATAATGCAGAATTAAAGCTAATGGAAGATAGAAGAAATTTCAGCAATTTTATTCGTTAATTCTTTCGGCCAAGTTGATTCGACCTTTGATCTTTATCTGAAAAACTTTATCCTAACCATCCAAAATTATCCAAGCGGAAAATTATACTCGTTTCGACAATTTTGATAAAAATCGGGGCGATATTTGTTCTGAAGCTGGTGTGTTACACACGCAAGCGTTGTTTTAAAACATTGTCCCTATGTTGTATACCTACGTTTTTCCAACGTCAGTTTATGCGTCTTGTTTCAATGTTGTTTGCCTTTTGGAGGCCAACAACAATAATATTATATTATATTTTTATAATATTTTTAAATAAAACAATTATTTATTATATATATACTTATTTTTTTTAATTTATGTAATTATTTTATATATTTCATAATTATATTTCATGATTAAAATTAGTTTCGAAGATAAAGTTGCATTTTTTGATTTTCGAGGATTTGGAATTATGCTTCCAATGTGACAGTACGTCGCCTTATCCACTGCTGCAGTCCTTTAGTTATTCATTTCAGTTTCAATAGCTCCTATCACTTTGACATTTTTAAATGGTTACAACGTTGGCTGAACGTCTGTATGCCAGTATTTAACTTATGAAAAATTTAGTCAGTTAATATTTGTCGAAAACTTATTAAACTATTACAATGTCGGTTAAGAATTGGCTGTAAACGTCAACTAACAATTTTGTTCCAACGTTTGCAAAACAGTTAACACAATATTCGTTCAACTTAGCAATGCCGTCTGCCGGCATTATTACAATCTTGGTTCTATTATAAAAGTTGTTGTAATGATGATATTTCCCATATAAGTAATACAAATCTAAATGATATACTTGTACATTAGTCCAATATGTTTTCGTTGTCGATTGCTAACTAAACAACATCAATTAAGCACTGTTACACTGAAAGAAATGTTCTTATTAGATAAATATATTTAGACTGTTTAGGCATTTTTATAGGATTTCTATATATTTTTACTAGCTGAAGCCCCGGCTTCGCCCGGGCGAAACCCTGTGACCCCCTCCCTAAGACCGTATATGAGTCCTGACTAAATCCCTGGTTCCACCCGAGATACTTCCATGGATCCTCTAAGGGCTCCCTATGACATAAGTGTAATAAGCGGATTCGATAATCAGGATGCCTTGTTGGAACCATTTTCGGCCTTATTTGGGCTATATTTGACGATCTAATGACCATATTTGGTTTTAATAAGGCCACCTGAAATAGAAAAAAGGTTGACAAATATGGTCTTTATTGGGACCATATTTGTCCTCAATTGGACCATATTTGACCTTA
>JABFPJ010006363.1:0-11002 GCA_022817425.1 Gryon sp. ZL-2020
TCGGCTTTATATTTTTACGATACATACATTTGATGTTGAGAAAAAAATGTTTAAGTCATAGTTTCATCACTTCGGGGGGTGGGGGGGGGGGTGTTATAGGTATGCCATAAGGAATTCATAGGAAGATTATAAAGGTAATAGGAGGGGTTCATAGGGCGGTCATATGGAGCCCTTAGAGGATCCATAGAAGTATCTCGGGTGAAACCAGGGATTTAGTCAGGACTCATATACGGTCATAAGGAGAGGGTCACAGGGTTTCGCCCGGGCGAAGCCGGGGCTTCAGCTAGTTATTTATATATTTCATTATCTATTGTGTTCTAACTGAATATCTAACTGAATCTATTGTAACTATATAACCTATTGTAATAAGAAATTAAATTATTATCTAAAGCATAATATTCTATAACCGAAAATCAACGCAACTTTTATATTATACCAAAATACTACTTTAATTTTAAATGAAAATTTTTAATTATAATTCTTCACTAACTTATGTGTAAATTTTATTTCATTTTAAAAGCTTTTATATCAAATTTCGGTGCAATTAATTAGCACGCTATTATAAGAATAAGCGGTGTGTCAGGACTGTGACAAAGTGATTTGTTGTTTCACTCCTAAAGTTATTCCAATACGACCAGACAATAGATTCCCTATACTGTTTTATTTATACGATCTACGTGGAATCATACAGTTCAACATTAGAAGAATTATGTTTCTTCTAGTTTTATTAGAATTTTAATAAAAACAATAACTTTTGACAATTTTTGAAATATATACAATTTAAAAACAATGACATTGAAAATTTTCTTTATCTAAAAGAATAATTATGTTTCCGGTTCAAATAAATATAAAATGGCTGTAATCTTTTAGCACAATAAAAAGGGAGTCACCCTAATCTATTAGCATTGCGAACTCATGACCTTGCTAATGAAGTTAATAGACACGTACCTCTCGTAAAAACGATTCGCTTAGTTTTGTTTCATAGAATTTTCGCTACAGTTTAATGCAGTATACACTTTATTTTCAAAATTTTATAGTGTAATAAAATCTATGAAAAAAACACTGAAACATATTTGATTAATTTAAACACAATTTAGTTATATAAGCAAGAAACACATTCAATAAATTTATTAGTTTAAAATATTTTTGTGAACAACAACATTTTAATAATAAAATCAATCAGAAACCAGTTAAAAGTAAGCCAATAATTATATTTATTATAATTGTAAACTGTTAACAAAAAAAATTTTGCATTTTATCTTATATCTATAATGACCTTATTTTATGAGCTGTATGTAATTGTCCACAAAAGCAAATTATTAATTGCTACAAATATCAAATAATGAGTGAAGTGGAAGTGCTAATTTCACATACACACACAAGGTTGTTTTTCGACAAAATCTTTTATGGAGTCTGAAGTGTTAAACGAGTCTTACGCTATAGGATTCTGTGGGTAAATACATCCCTTGGTATAAGAGGGTTCACACCCTCGACATCATGGATCCACCAGTCGAAAGATGTTTGATTAAATAACCACACCAATGAATTGAAACGGGCGATAAAGTGCATGACTCGTGTTTCCTCGCGTTAAGGGTGAATGTAGAATGAGACGCTGTAGACTTGGGTTATCGATATAGCACCCGCATCAACCGCTTATTTCCCTTAAATTTATATATTCTAATTTCAAACTCTGATGCCTAATCAGAAAGCATAGCTAGTAAATATGTTTCTTTCGCGATAAATGTCATGATCATTTATCAACGGTTAATTGATTTATGAGTCATTTAACAATTCAGAAAAAAGGATAAGATAAGGCGCGCACTAGGGCCAGAATTGCAGTTATCGATTACGATAAGAGAAATAATGAGCGAATAAATATTTCGATCAATCGCTTATGTAATAATCAGTTAACTTATTGATAAACAGCTTTGATTTCTTAATTATGAAAATTATCAAGTACAATAAATTGTCAGTGGAATCGAAAAAAATCTGAATAGAATAATTTTCTACGCTTGAAAGTCACATAATGAAAGTAGATACACTGTTTTAGTTTCCAATTTACATAATAGAAATCACATTGTTTAGTTGCTTATTTTATAGAGGCAATTAATGAAGGTTTTCCTCTTATAATTTTATGTGTTAATTTTTGGTATCCCAAATAATAATTGCATCAATTGACGTTTCGAAATAGTTTTATTTCCTCATCAGAACTATTTATGTTGTGGTTATATACATATGTTTTAAATCCAATATCTTGTGATTATAAAATTTGTTTATTCTTTAAATTTATATCACAAAATGTGAATTTTAAAATCTAGATTTCATTGCATCTGACAGATTCTGTTTTGATTTCTTTGATTTGATTATTTTTTTAGTTTTATAATTATATTGAATATTTAATATATCGATAACCATGATATTGAATTTTGTAATGTTTTCATAAACCCAGTTTTGATAAAATGTCTACTAAGACAAAACATAATAAATCGTTTTCTATTTATATTTATTGGATTTTATATTATAAACGTATAATCTAAAGATAGATGCTTATTTTTCAAGACGATTTGAGCATTTGGATCATAATCAAAAGAAAGTGCATTTTTCATCGAAACAACTACGCAAGTTGACCCGGTAGGGCGTGGAACGTGATAGTCAAAGCGATTCTGAGGATAATTTATAGCGATTATTATTTCCACGTGGAGTAAAAATGCAGCGAATCAGATTTATCGTTGCTTTCTGAGTTACGGTTCATGAACTAGCCTTGAAGCCTGTAAGTCACGCAGCTCACGAGAAGGAACCACATTATTGTCGTTGGGCTACGAGATTATTTTTTTATATATTTTTTATTCTTGTTTGTAATGTCGCAATCGCAATTAGTAGCAACACATGACCACTTATTTTTCTTATCAAACATTTTATCACGCTCTGTCACACAATTAACTTCCACGAAAATTGATTTCAACGGTAAAATTATTCAAATTTGTCGGTGTTTCAACATTTAATTGTTTTCTAATTAGAGAGGTGATATATTAATTTATTATTTATTTCAGCATGTACAATATAAAAATTTCAATACAAATTATCAATTCAACAATTTAATTTTAATATATACTTGTTTAACAAAAATTGTTGTGATCTTTTATATAAATTTGGATAATATATGTTCTTTAGATATGTTAGGATGTAAAGTTATTATCACAGTTTTCTTAAACAAGTGTAAGTTATTGTTTGTAAGAATATTACAACATGATATATCTTTTTAGTTATTAGAACGCGATAGTACGAGGCGTTAAGGTATATTGGTTGGTACATGTAACCCCATTATCAAGTTCGTAATTCCGGAACAGTATTCCAGCATTATACACAGTTAAATAGAGTATCAGCGCCGTTACATTATCGGCTTAGACGTAGGTGTTCAGCGAAAGCGTGCCGTTTTGTCATGTATCAATGTCAATTTAGTTTCAATAAATGTGAAAATTTAGTTTGATTTTACCTAACTTCTGCTCGTGTTCTAATAAATACGAGTGATCACTGAAAAATACAAATTCAAATTGCATGACATTGAATAAATGGCCAGGTTCTACCCTCACGATGGAAAATATATTTGCCATCGTGAATTAAATTGAGGGCGAAACCTAAAATAATTGTCCAGAAAAATGGATTTCGGTTAGTTTTCTCGCACAACTTGAAAGAATAGTTAAGTTATATTTAGATCAAAAGCTACGCTCAAAAAAACGGTGGCCTTTGCGAATAATTTCCTTAAATAACTTGCATAATCTACCATTTGCAATAATTGTTTCTAATATTCACTTTTTAAACTATTTTCACGTTTTCGGTGTTGGATTTTTGGGTTTTTTGACATTTTTCAATTTCACAAATGTTTTGCGTTTTTCTTATTAATAGCCATTTCAGACTTGAAATTGAAAGTACGCTGCCTTGTATATATTTTAAACGTAAACAGTAAAAAATATATCCCATTTATATAATTTACTTTACTTTATAACAACGATGAACGTGTGTGTGTTTTTTTTTTTTAACTGTGTATTTCACATTTTGCATTTTTATTAACAATAAAACACATAGAAACAAATGTGAATTATTATTTCATAGAATTTATTAGAAATAATAAATAAATAGAGATTTCATAGAAAATATAAAAATTTATTAAAACGGTATTTATTTGTTTATATGAAAAAAATATTTAATAAAATTTTCGAAATTATAGACATAACAAAGAAGTCCGAAAGATTTAAACATACGGAGAACTGAACATATAGAGGAATTCCCGAAAGAATTGCTTTATACTCTTAAAGTTTTTTATAATTTCTAACCCGAGTGAAAATCGAAATAGATTTAAACGATCGTTCAATGACTAATCATTGAACGATCGTTGAACGATCGTTATTTCGAGAAAATAACGACTAATTTTTTATCGTTAAAGAATGATCATTATATGATTATTTACTTTTCAACTACATTAAAAATAAATTCAATAAAAATAGTCCTTGAGTGATCTTTATATCATAGTTTACATATCGTAGAACGATCGTTTTTGTCAAAAACAGAATATAATATACATATCGTTGAAATTGTTTATATTATCATCAAATGATGGTTAAAATACCATACTATGGTCGATTAAATAATGTACATCATTTTAAAAATTGGTCGTTATTTTCTCGAAATAACGATCGTTCAGCGATCGTTCAATGATTAGTCATTGAACGATCGTTTAACTCTATTTCTTTTTTCACTCGGGTAAATAAAGATTGTTCCATTTGTATTATATATGGATATATTTTTTAAATGGAAATTACAAGAAAACAATTGTCGAAATACTTTATATGGAATAAAATAAATTTGGGTTTATATATAAAGAAATATAAGTTCTTACTGATCAAAGTAAGATGTTTTCATTCTCGAAGTATACGATAGTTAATAATTAATATATTTTTGTATCCATATTTTAGGTATCCGCTATATGTCATATACATTTGAACTCTTAAGAGTGGCAAATAATAATAGTAAAAGTAATTGATATAATATCTCAATTTTCATTTGACATAACAACAAGTTTGCATCAATAAAGTAAATTATAAAGTCGACAAGTTGATGATTTTCAGAGTTAATTAACGTAAATTTTTTGTCTTATACTTTACATTTTCTTCTATATTAAATAAATATATTTCATTCCATCTTAAAAGAACTGATATCAAGAAAAACTAGAGCTCGAATTTAATTAGTGTCAGCAAGGTGCGGGAATTAAAAAGGTGAAGCAGGACAAAACGTATAGCAGTGTTATTGATGGTTAGCGTATCTAACGACAAGGTTACTGGTATTTCTTTTAAGGCGCCGCGTTATCGCCGTTAAGCGCCTTTGAGTACCGATTATGGGTAATAAAAGCGTTCGGGTGTCATCCGAAGAACGAAAGACATTTTTGCATGAAATGGGTATAAAAAAGTATACAAACGATCCTGGATTTTTGATTAAGAAGGACTTGTTGTATGTACTATACTGTCCCATGTGTGACCGTTTTTATCCAGTAAAAGAGAATCGAGCTTCTTAACTCTTTATTTAAGAGAAACAGAAGTTGGACGTGTTCTTGGAAACGATTTTCATGCTCCACAGACAGACAAACGGGAGTTGTGTATGGTTATAAGGTCTTTTTAAAGCGTGCTATACTGGTATCGCGTGAGTTCAACTACACCTGACATGAGATAACGCAGTCAATTATTACCACACGCGAATTTGAAGCTATTTTTCTCAAATTATCGATGATCATATATTCGATACATAACAACAATTTGCATTTAAAACTTATATTTGAACACGAATGAATGTGAATGCTTTTTCTTGTACAATTTTACTTTGTTTTACTTTGACTTTTTTTTGAAATTACTTTTTCAGATAATTTGATTCAATTACAAATGTTTCCTTTTTTGTTACTTATTCGACCGATTTATTCTTACTGAAAATTATGTTACTTAACTATACATATATGTATGTTTTTATGAAACAGACAAATGCTAACATTCAATTAAAATGGGAAATGTATGAAAAACTATATTAAAGTACATAAATGTAACTATACTAGAGTAGAAGGATGAATTTAATTTAACATTTAAAAAATATAAATTAGAATCGTAATCTGAATCACAAAAGTGTAAAATTTCATCAAAACAACTATTTTGATCCCACGAATGTTAAGATTAATTTAGAAGTTTTAGTAATTTTAAGGTAGAAAGATGCCTAATTCGATGTTTTCAGATTTACCTGAAATTTCGTTAATATGTTTCTATAGATGAAATAACTTGATTATTTTCTAAATTGTTGACCATTTAATTTTTGACATATTTCAATTTGAATGTTCTGTTTTTCCTATCTCGATACATATGTTAGAGTAGCGCCGCCTATATAAACATGCATCGATGCTTTTTTACAATGACATAGCGATTGACGGCGCTATTCTAACTTATAGGTATTCTGACCGCCGAAATATGTATATATCGAGATAGGAAGAACAGAAAATTCAAATTGAATTATTTCAAGAAGAAAATAATCAGAAATTCTGAAAAAAAGGGTTATTATTTCATCTATAGAAACATATTAACGAAATAGTAAGTAAATCTAAAAGCATCGAGTTGGATAGATTTCTACCGTAATATACAAGTAACATTTGCATGTTTATCAATCTAATTTTTATTTCTGGATCAAGAATTCATCGTTAGATGAAAAAATTAATTGTTTGATAACATTTTAATTCTGATAGAAAGTCGAGAGTGAAAAGAACGAGAAAGGATTAATAATTTCATTGAATGTAACTTCGAAACAAGAAGCGGAAAAGACAATCATAGGTTTGTTGAACAGATAAATATGAAATTAATTTAACACACATATGATATCAACATATGGCATCGTTATTCGAAATAATCTGATATACATTCAATAACGTTATAGTGACCATTATTCAAATCGGATTTTCGCATTCCGCAGATAAGACACGCTATTCGCGCTCTTCTTGACGTAGTCGAAACGAAACGAAGTTGTTGCAATATTTAATAAGATCTTTAGCAGAAGACCTGAGAAGGTACATCGCGAGAGATGGGTGTAGAGAACGCGTCAGCGAAATGGGACCACCCAACAGGGGCCCGTGCCATAGCACGCATACACTCTCAGCCTTAGGTTTGCACGCTGGAATCTTCGGGTTTCATAGCTCAGAATTCTGTGGGACGATGTCACTGCAGTATTTGGCGGCAGTCCGTCGGTACCGGCTTTGACCGGTTGAACAGATGCATTTCAAAAATGCGACTACACTTTTTTTCTTTCTTCTTTGCTTCGTACATTAAGCCTTTTTTTAAACTATATGACAGTTAGAATTATTTGGAAAGCAAAATGTACGATTATGTGGGGTAATTGTAAGCTTTTTATAAATATGTAGGATAAAGTCACATTACTTTCATGAGGAAAGATAAAAAAGTATTATTGTTTTATTCGATTGAATTATAAGATTACTGCGACTGTACATTAAAACACTTTTTTTATATTAACAACGTATGTACGTTTTGATTGAAATTTAATTGTTACAAAAAACTTTCTCCAGCTAGTTGTTTACTACTTGTGTTGATTCTCTGGGTTGCATCTTAATAATGTATGTGTTAGCCAAAAACTTGCGTATTTGTGAAGAAATCTATTGTTTATGCTCATTCATACTCATATCGGAATCATTGATTGAATCATTGATTGAACTTCATTTCATCAATCAAGTTCAATCAAAATTTATTGTTGATAAAATATTATAATTGGGCTAAGCTTATACTACCGTCCGTATATAAAATGTCCATTCTCTCTCAAATGTAATATTTTGAAATAAATGAAAATTCACTGAAAATAACTGTATATTCGCTTTTTTTGAGACCGGAATTTTCCACTAATTCAAAAAGTGGAAGGCTTTGGACTCAGAAAAAGTGAATATTCACTTATTTTAAGTGAATTTTTCATTTTTTTTGCAATAACAATTGTATTTATTTATAAAAATTTAAAAAAATCTTGCAAGAATATATATTGAGTTGTATTTTACCTATTAGTCTTATTAGAAAAAAAAATTTTTGTATTTTTGAATCAAATTTATTTAAAAAAAACGGAAATTTTGAATATTGCGTAAATGCATCAACAGCGCCAAATGGGTTAATTTGCACATATGTAAAAGCAATAAACTAACATATTTTCAGCAAAATAGTTTGTGCATTATAGGCGCAAAAGAGGCAATTAATGTAAAATGAAATAATGCGTAAACTGGCAAATGTAATAATCTGAAAGATAGTCATGAATTGCTAAGGAGTTTCACAGAGAACTGCAATTTCATAAATTTAGTAGTTTTACTTTTTATCATTGAAATGAAAATTAATGTAACTTATGAAAACATCTATAAAGTTATTCTACATGTAATCAATAAGTTGAAAAATTAAATTTGTTAAACATTTGTACAAAGTTTTGTAAAATTATGCTTAAGCCCGTATAATGATTATTAAAAATTTTGCTTATTTTTAGATTTCCCAACCATTTACAATTTTTCGATTTTTATGACGTCGATGAAAATCAACGTTTATACCCGCATTTTAATAATAATAACAAATTAACTAGCTTCTGATTGGCTGAAAGTAAGAACTCATTTTATTATTAATTTCTCTAAATACGGTATTTTTTTGTCTTTAAGAGATTTGATAATATTCTTTTTGCCACACGGTGACAGAAAATGCAGTTCTTATATCTAGGGAGTTTTTAAAAAACTGCATTTTCTGCTCCCTTGTGGCAAAAAATATCGTTTGCACCATGGAAAATAAAAGAAAATTCTCTCCTCGTGCGATTACAAACCTCTCCTTCGGTTCGGATTGTAAACTTTGCACTCGATAGCGAATTTTCTTTTTCATTTCCCTTGGTGCAAAATAAGGGGTCAGGGAGCGTAGCGGGTATAGTGACGGTGCCCGAGAGGGATTTGCAGAATGATCTATACAGCGCGCGGCCTGTCGGCATCAATGTCCCGTGCCAAGGGGGTACCAGGAAGCCTATGCAGGGTGCGTGTGGATGGCTGAGGCAGATGGACGATTCCTGCCTTTATGTTAATGTACGCTCTATCCACCGTGGACGGAATCGAGACTAACAGCCACCCCAGTGGGGCACAAGCCGATAGGGGTACTGCCGTGATCACCCGTCCCTCACACGTGGAAAATGGAAAATTCAAATAAAACAAACAGAAGAGAATTGGCACTGAAAAAGTTGAGTGTAAGCATAAATGAGTTGGCTGCATATGTTAAGCCAAAAATTAATGTGCATGGTGTAATTAAGAGACTGGTAAAGGCCATCACCAATAGGCTAGAGATCTCATGTGCTTCAGACCACAGCGAACTCCACACAGACATCGCCGGGCCTAGACAAGAGGCAACAAACAACAGAAGCACACAGCGACCCCAACGGAGAAGAGGAAGCCGTCCGAATCTCTGCCGAAAATTGCGAGGTCGCTAAAAAAGGCGAAAATAAAGCAGGTAGAGACAGTTGACACAAGAGAGGGTAACAAGATTTTCTCCACGCCTGTGTCGACGACTCTAAAGAAGAAGGCAGCTGCAAATGACTGGCGGAAGCCAAAGAAGGAGAAGGAAAAAGAGAAACTGCGGAACCGTGAACCGAAAAAACGGCTAGCGCCCCCAGATGCATTAGTGCTCAAGGCCAAGGAAGGTTTGTCGTTTGCAGACATACTGCTGGTAATGAAGACGGATCCCGAGCTAAAAGACTGAAAGAGCTGCAGTTTGACGTTCGGAGGAGTGACAAGGGAAATATCTTGATAGAGTTAGACCGTAAGGCTCATGATAAGATAAGAAACTTCGTCTTCTGGTGACTGGGACAATGGCTGAAAAAGCTGGAGTAACCAGCAGAACCGAGTTCATGACCATAGAGTTCAAAGACCTCGATGAACTGACCACAGCGGAGGAGGTGGTCATGACTCTTCGAGATCAACTCGAAGAAGCAACAATAGTAGAAACAGCAGCCGTGAAATCGATGAGAAAGGCTTACGGTGGAACGTAGACGCTAGTGGTCGTCTTGACGACAACCCTGATTAAAAGTACTCTGGAGAAGGCCTTCCTCAAGGTTGGTTGGCTGAGGAGCCGAAATTGAGAAAAGTGTTCTTCCCTGCAATGTTTCCGGTGTCTCGACTTCGGACATTTGGTACGCACCTGTAGCGGTCCAGATCGTTCGAAGTTATGTCGCCGATGCGGAAAAGGGAATAGTGACATAATATCCCCGAATATTATATCCCAAGACAAAATATCCCAGTCAAAATATTCCACGATAAAATATTCCCGGACAAAATGTCCCGTGTATATTTATAAAAAATATCCCGAGATAACTATAATTACTTAAAATGATTAATTATATTTAAAATCATGTAAAAATGTTTTAACATGCTACAATAGTATATTACGCAACAAGGGAGATGAGGTCGGGAATTCGTTTTCCCGAGCGGAGTTTCCCGAGCGAGGGAAACGAATTTCCGATCATCTCCCATGTTGCGTACGAAATTTTTCGTTACGAGGGAGGGAAAAAAGCCATTTTCCTAAATCTCCCTAGGGAGGAAAATGGCATTTCCCTCCCCGAGTAACGAAAAAATGTTTTTGACTGTAATATCCTAACAGAGTATGTTTTACAAATCTGCTACAAATGTTTCTTTCATTATGTTTTGATTATTTCTTATCTTCGTTTCTATTCAAAATATACTTTTATTTTTGTACCTCAGTATCGATTAAGATTTGTCGGCGATAAGTCGGATTTCTGTTTGTGTCACAATAATGTATTTATTTGTCTTTCTTTTATTTATTCCATTATTTAGTCCTTAACGCAGCAGAAAATATGGCTGTATACCAAAAGCGCAATTCACCTGTTTTTCGTCACTTAAAAAGTACGACTGAAAAGTGTCCAAAAACGCACGAATACTTATACAATATGCGCAACT